>JADRCD010213964.1:0-53673 GCA_019843815.1 Montemys delectorum
GGGGGGGGCTATCTCAGTGTCAACCCTTTGACTTCATACTGGCATGCATACTGGTTCACTCATGTGCACATATGAATCTGAAATGTCCCTCGAAGGCTCGTGCTCTGAACACAGAGTATGCAGCTGTTGCTGCTATTCCTTGGGAGGCCCTGGAACCCTTAGGAACTAGGTCTTAGTTTGTGTAAGTAAGTCAGTAGGGCAAACCATGGAAGATTCCTGTCATGGTTCCTAGATTCCCTTGTTCACCATGGTGTGAACACCCTCTTCCTCATAATCCTGCCAGTGTGAAGAGAGCAACCGCACCAAATGTTCCCTGCCAAGGATGATTCACACCCTCTCAGACCATGGGACAAAATTAACATCTTCTCTCTTGAGTTGTCAGCATTGGGTATTCTGTCCCCTTAGTGTAAAAATGTTTGCTATAGGGAGGATATTGATTATAAACATGCACAATAGGCTGGTAAGAACTCTTCGAGTTTTCAATGGAGTGATTACTAAGAGACATGACTGCCTTCAAATTGTCAATCACACACTTGAAATTGTGTCTTTTATTGTGTGTGTTTTACCTATCTCTATTTTAGAAATAAGTTAGAAGCAAGGGCCTCTCCTCCCATTGATGATTGACTAGCTACAATATGCAGCTGGAGCCATGAGTCCCACCACGTGTACTCCTTGGTTGGTGGTTTAGTCCCTGGGAGCTCTGAGGGTACTGGTTAGTTCATATTGTTGTTCCTCCTATGGGGCTGCAAATCCCTTCAGCTCCTTGGGTCCTTTCTCTAGCTCCTGCATTGAGGACCCTGTGCTCAGTCCAATGGATGGCTGTGAGCCTCTACTTCTGTATTAGTCAGGCACTGGCAGAGCCACAAGGCTCTTTTCCCGCAATGTAGGAGGAATGCCAGGGCCAGGAGGAGGGAGAGGGTGGATTGGTGAGCAGGAGGAGCAGGGAGGGAAATGGAGGGTTTCTTTTTTTTCCAGAGGGGAAACCAAGAAAAGGGATATCATTTGAAATGTAAATAATGAAAATATCTAATAAAAAAAGAAGCTGGGAGATTAAAATATTATTGTGGCAAGTTGATATGGAGAGCAGGCAGTTTTAGAGAGACTGGGCATGTGGTGAATGTAAGATCCCCTAAGAGAGAGAACCCCAATGCTAGGAGACTAGAGGCACTTTTGTTTATAGTAGCAAAGAGACAGAGCCCTCCTGTAATGGTCAGTATCAATTGTCAGGATACCAGAATCTAGAGTCAACTGGAAATGTGTCTCTGAACATGCCTGTGGTAAATTATCTTGATGCCAGCTAGCATTGAAGTGGGTAGACTGTTCACTGAGGGTGACACCATTCTGTGACTGGGCTCCTGGACTAAGCGGGTGTAGAAAGGGAGCCTAGCAACAAGCGTATGTTCATCCCTCTCTCTATTCTGGATGTGGATGCGATCAGCTACAGCAGGCTCCCTTTACCTCAACTTCTCCACTGTGATGGGCTGTGCATCGTGAACTGAGCTAAATCAATGTTTTCTCTCTTGAATTGCCGTAACAGCAGCAGGAAAGAAAGCAAGACACCTTCCCTAGTAAATCTGGGAGAAGCTACATACTCCAGTATCTTCATCAAGAGCCGAGCTCACTCTGACCTCCCAGATCTGGCCAGTTCGGTTTGTTTTGTACCCAGGCCTGGAAAGCTTTCAGGACAGAATATCCACTTAAACCAAATGCCGGGAAGCAAAGCCTGCTATTAACTGTGCGCTGCTTTCTGGGGAGGGGCTGTGCTACTGAACTGCTGCTGTACTTTCCCACTGGGGCCCTCTGATACAATCTGAGGCCAAGCCATGGTGGTTTGTGTTTGCAATCTGGGTTTTACTGGAGCTCAGGGTTGTCTGGACAAGACGTAAGAGCATCCCGAGCCAGAGGCCTCCGATCCGCAGGCCTGAAGAGTCACCACGCAGATGGTTTTATGAGCTTTACTCCGAAGCACTGGCATACTTGTGGCCATCTTTCTGACCTTTCCTGTCCGTATGACTGTATTATTGGCTGGATCTTTCCTTCCTTAGATGGCTGTTGCCTTCGGGTAAATTAGCAATTAAAACAAACAAGCACATTCATGGGCCCAGTGTTTACTCATCCTGAACCCCTCTTGGCTGCAAACCTACTGGCTCCTCCCCCACAACAGCTTAGTAGCCCAGACTACAAAGGGCTTTCTGTTCAAAAGGGATAACATCTCTTTCCCAGAGGACTTACTTCTAGCATGGAGTTGCTGAAAAGTGAGGGCAGTTGTGTTCGCAGGAAGCGTGTAGTTTCTCATACACAGATCAATCCGTTTCAGTTCCTTTATCCACCATTTTCTGGTTTTCTAAATTCAATCCGATAACTTTCAGAGTCTCAATTCATATTGAAATGAGACAGCGCTGGTAAGGTCCACTTTGTGCAGAGTTCCAATAAATAAAAGAAAGTGTTGCAAAAGTACTCGCCTTCTCTCTGAAAACGTTTCTCATTTTCAAAAGCATGGTTTGAGTTTGGAGATGGTTCAGCTGGTAAACTGCATGCATGCTACACAACAATGAGCACCTGAGTTCTGTTTCCCAGAACCCATGTCAAAAGCCAGACAGGGTTGCCTGTGTCTGTAACCCCAGTGCTGGGCAGGCAGAGACTAGAAAAGCCCTGGAGCTCCATGGCCAGCCAGTCTAGCAAAGCATCAATCTCTAGGACCAGTGAGAACCCCTGTCTCAAGCACTGCATTGGAGAGCAATAAAAAACAAACAAAGAAACAAAAGCAAGACAAAGCTGATAGAAACCTCTGATCTCCTGCTTTGTGTGTACTTATACCTACACGCAGAAACACATATCCTTCACCCTCTAAATCATATGATTCTTTGTCTCTTCCATGTAGTCGCCAAGTCCATATAAGCATCTTCTCCAGAACCATTAATTTGCATGCTTGGGACTGTCTTTTAATCCCCATTCCTATCACATCCTACTTAAGCAGAGGAAGTCAGCATCAAGTCCTATTGGCCTGTCTCTAGCCAGCCTCCCCTCCTCTAGAGTGCCCTAACCACATCCTCATCTTCACCATCCCATGAGGGACTTTGATGGACCTCATGACACCTCCTTCTTCTATGCTGATTATTACACATCCCTTTATCCTCAGATGTCCTGAACTCGACTTTTAGGATATTGCATTTTTTAATCCACAGAGAAAATTTTCAATAACATTTCAACCCCTTTCCAGCCCTTCCTGACCACTTTTATTTTTTTTTTCTCTAGGAAATATCTCTGTGCTGCTTAGTTTGTTTATCAACTTGACACATCTGAAACGTGTAATCTGAGAAGAAGCAGTTGAGAAACTGGCCTGTAAGAAAGTCCACAGAGCATTTTTAAAATTAATGATTGATGTTGAGGGCTCTGCCCCCTGTGGGCAGACAGTAGCTGGGTTGTATAAGAAAGCAGATATGAGAAACAACTTAGTGAGGGTCACACCTCCAAGGCCTTTGCTTAGGTTCCTGCCACCATATTCCTGCCCTGAGTTCCTAACATGGTTTTCTTTCATGGTTTACTGCAACAGTAAGCTGAAGTAAATGTTTCCCTCCCCACATTCCTTTTGGTTATAGTGTATTACAGCAGTAGAAATTAAACTAGTACACCTGCTTACTTTTTCTCTTCGAAGCCCACTAGCCGTCTTCCACTGGCAAGATTGCTATGGATTTTTTCATAGTTAATTGGTTCATGAGTTGGTTCCTGATCTAGGGTAAGCCAATCAGAATCTTTCCTTGAGAATGCACAAATGCTATGGATGTTATAACTAAATCCATTTGGAAGAGCTACACATAGTGAGCTCACAGGAAGAGCAAATGACTCATGTCACTATTCCATTTTTTTTAAGCCCAAAGATTTTATTTGTTGGTAGCCTGCTTAAGATTAATTCCCCCAACTTTCTTTGTCTTAGTAATTCAATTATTTTTGGAATACATTTTTTAAGCAAAGGATCGTTTTTAGTTCAGTTCTGAGGTTCTTTTATTATTATTATTATTATTATTATTATTATTTTATTTTTTAAGTATATGAATGGTCTGTCTTCCTGTATAGCTGCATGACAGAGAAGGACATCAGATCCCATTATAGATGGTTGTGAGCCACCATGTGGTTGCTGGGAATTGAACACAGGAGCTCTGAAAGAACAACCAATGCTCTTAACCACTGAGCCATCTCTCCAGCCACCCTGAGGTTCTAATTATTGTTGTTACTGAGCAAAATTATATTTATCTCCACAACATTTTCAACTAGTTGTAAAATAAAGTGAAAAGCTTAAAGAAGTGTGGCTAATATTCTTGGAGTATTCATGGTAATACAATTGAATCTTCCTGTACCTTTTGCCCCTGAACTTTCTATGTCTCTGACCACCAGTTCAATATGGTCTCCTTCTGTCCTTTCTCTGATCCCTCTTTCTGCATGTGAGTGACTTCTAAAAGAGTTCCCTTGATCTCTCCTGTACCCACCTTGTGTGGTCTGATGATTCCTGCCTTCAAAGATTATTCCATGTGACTCTCTGCTGACCATGACATGCAAGAACTTTAGCTGCTCTATTCTTTCTCACACAGGGAGCTGCTCTATTCTCACACAGGGGACCTTGCTAAACATCTTCATATAGATCGCCTCCTGTGCCTCAATCTTAAAATTGCAAAAAAATAAAAAAATAAAAATGCTTTCCCACCAGGAGGGATTTTATTACTAAAGTACATTTGACAATATCTGGAGACTCCTCACAGTTAGGTTCAGGTTGCTGCTGGCATTCACGATTAGAGGCTAAGAGTTTTAAGACATGGGCCAGCCTCTTGCAACAAAAACTTATATGGCTAATACTGCTGAGTTTGAGAAAGCGTGCCTTGAAACAAATTAGACCATGCCCTTCTTGATTGTACAATATGCCCTAATTCTGAAAATTGTCACATGTATTCCTACCTGCTAGTGACACCTCCAACCTCTAGATCACCTGGACCATAATTTTCATTTGATCTAGGTCAACTATGTGCTGTAGATGATTCATAATGTGTGCCTGTAATTGACTGGAAATAAATAATATATTGTTTCTAGAGTAGTTCATATCTATCTATCTACATATACATGCTTATATATGTATATATATATAATTATATATATATACAAACATATCTATAGTTCATATACACAAAATTTTATTTATTTAATTTTTATGTATCTCTTGTTTTTGAGACTATAAATTACATCATTTTCCCTTTCCCTTTCCTCCTTCCATGAGGGAGAAAATACAAGAATGTTTTATACTCTTAGCCTCTTAAATGTAAATGTTAAAATTAGACATTCATAACATTCAAATACATAGATTCATGCAAAATTAATTTCATATACATTATTTATTAAATACATTCCTGGTAATATCAGTTTCTGAAACAAACATACATTTCCAGAAGTTCTTGCTGTCTATTGATTACTACAGTTGCCATGTACAACCAATTGAAAGACACCTCACCAGTCAACTTTTGTTGAAGTTGGTGAGTCTGCCCAGTATCACTGAGACAGGAATCAAGCCAATTTATAGAAATAAACCCGATCTCCATTTTTTTGTCTGATAAAGTAGCTCTCTAGAACTGGTTTCTGCATAACATTTATCTTCTGTATTTGTTCCTTTTCATTTGGACATTCCACCTGTTCCTTTTCTGTTGTTTCTCGATCGATCGAGCACAAAGCCTATGTTATCAAATGTCTTATCTAGCTTTGTCATCTATTGTATCTGGAGGCTTGACATTATGCCTTGCGTTAGTTAGACCCTCTCTTTATCGACTCAATGAAGATAAGAATGCGTATATAGATAGGTTGACATATCAACTACAGGGAGTCCTGTCAAGGTTCACATGGCAAGGGCTTCTGCTCTTATTTCATATCTGCCATTAGTGAGAAAGACACTAGGTTTAGCTTAATAATTCATTCAAAGTTGTTACATTTTTAAATAGGCATTTCATAATTCTAACTCAGGTTCTTCTTGTTAGCTTGCAACTTTGAGAGAATTGTTTACTTTCATTCATTTATATAATAGTCACTGGTTGTGATCCTAATTTATGTGGAAGCCGAGGTGAGATTTTCAAAATTAGCAGATCCAGTCAACAAGTCTCTTCCACTAGGTCATGTCTAACTAATTAAGAGACAGGCACTGGATGCCTTCAGAAAAAGTGTATTTCTTTGGTTGGAGGGAATAGCTAAGTAATAAGGGATTAAATACAAGGAGAGCTACTTATAGTTGGTAAGTGTTCTGTGTCTCTGTTTTCTAATCTACAACATAAAGGGTTTTACTTTGGTAAGGATAAAGTAGGATAAATTAGCAAACAAGATAATCTAGTGTTGACTACCAGAAAGCTAGTCTGCCAGCATTGGTGCTAACGGTTCTTATTGCCTGTGAGTGCAAGGACAGCTTCAAATGCACAGAAACTCTCCCAGCGCCTCCCACCCAACTAGAACAGCCAGAATGGGAGAGAGGGGGAGTTTATCCAGCTGATAGCTCCGTCAGTTCTAAGAGCTGCAGGCTTACCCCACATGGGTGAACTGAAGGCTTCTCAACTCTGTGATGTTGCTTGACATCTTGTCATAACACTGCTTAAATAACCTTCCTTTCCCCCATGGTATGCTCATGTTTAGAGTGATTAGTCCTTCTGGTGGCTGTGCCAGCCTTCCTGATGTGCCACTATTACATCTTCTCTGCTTGATAATGTCACCATCAGTGAACCCTCCTTCAGAAGAGGAGCTTCCCTGGGCTCATTCACTGAGATTGAATGAGGCAAACTTTGTGGGGATGTGTGCTGGCAACTTCTTCCCTCTAACACTGAATAATGTACTCACCTGTCAGATATCATGTAACCACCATTGCATCATATGACCGCAGAGATGAAGAATGCCCAAGAAAGCAAAGAAATAATATTAAAAAGGAAGACATAGAAGTAGCAAATAAAACAATTACTTGTTTTGAATTTATTCATGAATAAATTCAACACTCAGGCCCCTCCAGGGTGAGATGAGCAAGAGGAAGGTTTATAAAACTATATAAATGTGATCAGCATCATGTGAGGCCAGAATGAGTAGACTTTGATGTCTTAGTCTGGAAAGATAAAAGGGGATGTGGCAAAACCATTTTTGTAGGAGGCAGATATAGGGTTGGGTGGTCAAGACATTATGGTTCTTAGACTGAAGTTCAGCTTCTCTTCTTGTGAAATAAAGATAATGTTGATAAATATAGAGGAGGCAAATGCCATGTACCAACCCTACACCAAGATCTTGTGTCATCTCAGGTCACACTTCTTATTGTCCTGTAAGACAGACAACTTCAGCATCTGTGTTTTTGACATGAGGAAATTGGGTGTAGTTAAGTGACTCTTCCAAAGTTACACACACAGAAATACAGGAAGCTCACATGTCAGTCCGTTTAGTCTTGTGCCAATCCAGGTTAATGAGTTATCCCAACCTCAGGGAGCTGATGCAAAAACTGAATGGAGTGCTCAATGCTGGCATCAAGGGGAAACCCTACAAGTTATTCTTGTCCTCCATGATTGCTGTTGCTGTTGCCATCACCATTACTGTTGAGCAATTGTGGAGTTACACTTCTTTAGATCCAGGTATGAAGGGTACTAAGATTAAAGACTGTCATCATTGAATAAAGGAATGGAGGTCCTCCTTGCCAGCAAGTATGGAGAAAGCTTCAAACACCTGCTGAACAGGTTCTCACTTCTCCAATGGGCTTGGGCTTAACAAATTTTTAATCTTGAGTCACTAAGTGAAACAAAAGAACCTCAACATTCACATGCATATTGACATAATTTCTTTGTAGAATCTATATGTAGAAATAGTGAATCTATATGTAGAGAAAACCAATCAGTGGTAGCTTGAGGTTGGGAGCTGATTAACAGCAAGCAAACATGCTGGAAATTTTAGACCATGGGATTGTTGAAAATCTAATTGGTGCTGGTTGCTCAAATATAAAAATGAAATAAACTCAGAGAATTGTTGAATTTACGCTACGTAAATCACACTTTAACAATTCTGTTTAAGCAAAGGGAGAGCCTAAAGAAGAACCAGATTTCCAGTCAGGATTTGGTGAACATGGCCAGAGATGGTGTTGTTTTTCTCCACAAGCAATTTAAAGGTGCTGCCTGCTGCTCCTAAGCCATGTATGCTAGATTGCTTTCAGTCTGCTGGCCACCTTGTTACTTTCTTTCCCTCTGCACACTGTGCTTGCACTGTTGACTTAATATCTTCATTTTACCCTCTTAATTGGGTTCTTGCTATTTCCTTGAGACTATGTATTTGATTAGTAATATCCAGTTTACAATTTCATACTTTAATCTGGGAGGGTGGTGTATATTCCCAAGCCTGAGTGCACAGGTACAGAAGTCAGAAGAGGACATGCAGTTTCCTACTCTATCATTTTCTGACTGTTTTCTCTTGAGGCAGGGCCTCTCACTGAGCCTGAATCTAGGCTGGCAGCCAGTAAGTCCCAGCAATGCTCCTGTTTCTCACCTCACATCTCTGAGATTACAGGTAGGCACAGCCTCATCTGGCTCTAATATGTGGATGCTGGGATTCATACTCAGGTCCTCGTGCTGTTCATGTTGGGTTACCAGCAAGCGCTCTGAGTCACTGAAAGGGACTCCCTAAGCTGAGAATTTTAGGAGCCTACCACATTTGAATTATCTTATAGCTTGTGTCAACAAAACAAGGGGCACATTCTTGGCTTTCCTTTACAAGCTCAGTGCTGAACAGAACGACTAGAGGGGACCCACCCATGGCTGATTCTAAAGGATGTCAACTGCTCTAGTCCACCCTTTTATAATGAGCCCCTCCCCAAGGGATCAGCCAGTGTTAAATCTTGTAACAACAAACAGCGTGTGCAGTGCCCTTATCACTAAGCCAATACCATTAAAGGCCAGGATTTATTGACACTTCAGGTGACTGGATGAGGCCTCTCCAAGCTGAGCTAATGAGAAGATCCTCTCCATTACCTCTTCTGGAGATTAGCAGCACCCTCAACCATCCGACGGTGGTGGTGGAAATTACTAGGCAAGCATTGACATGGGACAGATGCTGGCTCTTAGTCCTAATGCATGCCCTTGTGGACACAATCACAGACTCAAAAGTCCAGCTTCTAAACGAGTTGTTTTTCTCTGTTCCAGAAAGCTGTGCTCCCAAATAGTGTACTATACTTCACACACTGGTGTAGAAGAGTTGTCCTTAGGGATCCGTCTCTATTACGTGTCATAGGCACATGCATACACAGACACACATAAACACAGGAATGAGCACTCTCACACAGAAATACATGCTGTCTCACACAATGCACTCACGTGCATGCATACACGTGCACTCACTCACACACATGCATTCACACATATTCTCACACACACACACACACACACACACAGGCACACACACACACACAGGCACACATTCACTCACACATTCAGTAGTTTACTTACAAATACTCACATGCCCACATGTTCTCATATACATTCTCACACATGCATGCATACTCACTCACATGAAGACATGCTTCAATTGTTTTTCTTGTTCTGCCTTCTGGAACCCCACTGCAGCTGTGGGCTGATGGGCTCTGCTTTTCAACTGTAGGCATCCATACATCACCTCTGTAAGTTTGTTCCTTCTGTATACAGTCAGTGCACTTACTAGTCTCATTGGGAATTGATTCACATTTAAAATATATCTGTTCATAGGGGGAGTATATTCTTTCATTCATTAAAGGTAAGTTTTAAAGGAACATTAAAATAAATGCATGGTTCTTGTTTGTCTACACTGTATGTCTTTTAGCCATCTTCAATATTAACTGAAGCAAGGCCTCCCACCAACCCCTGACATCAGAAACGCGACCAGACAGAAAAGTGCATGCTCCAATGTCTTTGCACTTAGTTCAGTCATGGATGTGTTTCTGGTTAACAATAATCCAAAGTTGAACCAAAGGGATTTAGGAGAAAATTATGCAAAAGCTTATTAGGAAACATCTGTGGCCTTCTCTCCTTTCTTTTATTTTGTCCTGAAAATTAGCAGAATACTTGAGATGATTGACACACAGTATGATTGGTCAAAGTCTGGAGGAGGCTTCGAATCAATTCAGCCTCATGGTGGGCAGACTGAGTAACTTCAGAAACTCTTTTATATTGCATGCAGGCTCTTGTTAATAAAAATGTTGATTTTTTGAGACAAGGTCTCTCTCATTAGTCCACATTTTCCTCATAGCCCAGGATGATCTTGAACTCCTGATCTTCCTATCTTCTGAGTCCTGATATTATAGGCACATACCATCATATCCTACCAACAAAATCCATTTCTGATGATTGAGTATATTTTGGTATGTTTTATTTCAAAACAACTCATATGAAGTAATATATGTGTTAATTAGTTCCATTTAGACATTCTACAATGTAACCACATTTCTAAACATGCTGTATACAGTAAGTATATATGATTTTTATTTGACAATATAATTAATCATTTAAAATATAGTTAAGCAGAAATCTAAACAGAAGAGTGTCTCTAGATATTGCATAATACAACTTTGAACTGAGAATTTGTGTAAGCAACGTTTTTGTTTCTTTGTTTTTTGGTTTTGTTTTGTTTTGTATTTGAGGCAAGGAAGGTTTTCTGTGTAATCCTGGCTGTCTTGTAACTTGCTCTGTCTGCCAGACTGCCTTTGAACTCAGAAATCTGCCTGCCTGTGTCCCTGAGTCCTGAGATTAAAGGCATTCTGATTTCTGTTACCCAATGTCAGTACAGTCCTAACAGAAATGCATCTTTGTCCTAATTAAAAATGTATTATGTGCCACCATGCAGAGCACAGCTATTGTTTGCATATAGTGTATATAAACTCCCCACTGAGGGCAGAGCTGTTTCTATTGGTCACTCTACCTGTCAGTCAGAGCTAAATTAAGGAATGTCCCAAGTGGCCCAATTCCCTCTAAATATAAATTACTTGTGGATGACCTCTGTACTATCTTATCAATAAAGATGATTGTAAATGTATAAATTCAAATATATTTACATATACATACAACCTGGAAGGAATGAGCCATGGCCAATCTTGTAACATACAGTTTTGCATGAAAGTTGGCACAGAAGTATTCCTGTTGTTCTAAGTTATAGTAACAGATTCAGCCTAGCTCCCAGTTTTAGGAAAAACAAGACTGTGATTACTCAAGCCCTTCCTTGTTTGTATAATGGGGACTGCAACTTCAATGAATATGCCAAAAGAGCAGCCATATATAAGAGTTTCTGAGCTTATCACCCACATACTGTTTTCGTATTCTGTACAATAAACACATGAATATGTCTAGTTTGCCTCAATGATTTGTAATGAGAATTCTTGGAAAGACACTAAAAGGAACAATATTGGCGTCAAAGGTACTCCTGTTACCATTTATTAAATTTGCCCTGTGCTCCAAGCATATACTCTTATATTTGGTCTCCAAGCAACTTCATCAGGTAACTATGATTTTTTGGCTATTATTGCTGAGACCTTACATTTGAGGGGATTCTGTCTTTGACATGTCAAACCCCTTGCCTATGATAACTCTTAGAGTAACAGGAATGAGAAGTAAAACTTCTATGAGCTAAAAGCCAGGCTTTTCAATAGTGCTACCATTGATAGGTTGAAGGATAAAGATATAATGAAATGTTTGTATATTAGTTTTTCTTAATTATCTGTAATTAGATTATTATAAGTATAGATCCATATTCATATTTTATATTAATTCAATAACCTTTTAATAACACGAGCCAATTAACTGATACTGGGTAAATTATTTATTTTTTTGAGTTATACTTAATGAACACATATGACCATAACTCTGTATCAGACAATCTTGACTATTCTAGAAGCATTATCCATTTAACTCTGCTACAGACCAATGAACTAATTATGCTATTTGTAAAAGAGGAAACTGAGGCCTAGGTTGTGGATGCACCTTGCCAAAGAGTAACATAACAGGTAGGAAAGTCCGTACCCAGGTCATATTCTACAGAAAGGAAGATTGCAGTGGGGAACCACTGAACTCTTGTCATCTGTAGCATTCTATGAACTGTGAAATTTGAATTTCTGGTTTTATTAATGACTGGTTATTTAATTGCTTATATGGGGACCACATGGTTACAGAGCAGGTTGGTTTTAGTAGTCCTTTTTCTACAATGAATATTTATTCCCATTTTATACATGGACCACCTCTCAGTGTGCATATGTGCATGCCTGCATGTGTGCGTCTGTGTGTGTCTGTGTCTGTGTGTGTGTGTGTGTATATGTGTGTGCATATGGGTATACAAAATATGTGGATATATGTTTCTGTAAAACCTCAGTATTTTTTAACACTTGAGTTTGGGATCCACATGGGTTTACCTGGTAAGGACATTAAGAGACATACCCTGAATAAACAGAACTAATATACAATGTTTTACAGCACTAGGAAATGTCCTTTCTGATCACATTTGAGATTTCTTTGTGGTAGTCTGATAATCATTTCCAAAGTTATACAGAAGCAAAAAGGCACAGTAATGAAAGTCAGAGAACCTAACATTGTTTTGAATGTGACATGGTCTAGAGCCCATCTGTTGATGAGCTACAGAAAATCAACTGTCTGTAGTTCACACAGTCTGAGAAGCACGGATGGCTCCGTGCGTATGGAAAGTTACTGGCGTGAATTAACTTTTGAAGACCCTTCCCAGTGTAAAGACATCCCCTTCTCATGTAGACTTGCACACATCTGAATTCCCAACAGATGTTTTTATTATGCAAATAATTTCCTTAGTCATTATTGACACCTTTGTAACTCTTAATCGCTTGTTACTTTCAAAAGGTCTGATCAAAGTTCCACGGTATCTCACTCTTTGATAATGCATTTGTGGCATATGGTATTGGTTCTCTGTCTGCTTCCTCTTTGCTGTTGTTGTGCCCTTACCATTGATTTCCTGGGGCTTCTAGATACCAACGCCTTTGGATACCCTCTCTGTAGGGTTTTATATGGTTGATACTGCCTGTGTCGTTTAGATGCATCATATCGCCCCTACCATGGAGGTTCTGCATGTTCAGAAGTTTACATGAGATGATAGTAGTGGAGCCACCTGTGCACTGGGATAAGGGTAGCATGGAGGGAGGACCCTGAGTGTGATACAGAGGAAACTTCTGAGCCTCCTGCCCCTTGCCATGCTTCCCTCATTGTTTGATATTGTTCCTTTCAAAGTAGCCCCTCAGAATGTCACATATGCAAGAATCCAAGTCTACCAAGCTCAGAGTTGTGAATTTAAACATTGTATTCTTGTCTATTAAGCTCTGTCCCTTATTTGAACCCTATTCAAAATGACAGATTCCTAGAGAGGTTAGATGTCGGGGAAGAGACTAGAGGGAACACATAGATCTCCCCAGGATGGGTAAACAGAATAGATTTTATGTGTGGGTTGGGGTCAGGGATACAGAATGGAAGGATCATGGTCAGGAGAGAAAGAGGAATTGGCATTGAAAAGGAAAATGAAGGGAGAAATTGAGGGATATTTGAAGGATGGTATAGAAACCTAGTGTAGTGGAAACTCCTTACAATATATGAAGATGATCCTAGTGAATCTCTAAATAATGAGGGAGACAGAATCTAAACTAGCCATCTCTTGTCATCAAATGAAGTTTCTAGTACTGGAACTGGGCTACATCCAATTGAGTTGTTGGCCAAAGGGGTCCCATGGAAGTCCCTAAACAATCCAGGTCATTGCTAAGAAAATAGGTTGCTCTCCACAAACTGACAGCAAGACACAGTTGCTGAAGACAACACCCATACAACTCATTGTTCTACATGGAGAGGTAGAGCTGATACTTAAAACAACCATCACCCCTATATTCTAGTGTCTTTGGAGCATGAAGGTACTCAACAGGCTACCAAAGGAGAAACAAACACCAACCCAGACATAAAACCTTTGATCTACAATCTATCCTTCCTGGAAAATATGCTAGGGCAATTGTAGCACATAACTTGTGGGAGTAAGTAACCAATATCTGATTTGATTTAACTTAAGGCCTACTTCATGAATTAGAACCCCTACCTGACCTGACACTGCTTTAGTGACCAAGAACTAAAGACTAGATAACCCAGAGACCTATGGTAAAATCAAACACTACTGGTCTTTTTTTAAGTGGCAAAATGACTCTTATTGATATTGTTAAATTCATAGATCAGTGTCTCCTTCAGTCATCATCACAGAGGTTTCCTCCTGCAGCAGATGGGGACAAATATAGAACCCGCAGACACACATTATGTAATAAAGAGAGTTTAGAACACACTGCTCTAAATGGGAGGTCTCCATCAAATCCCACACCTCAGAGCACAGGAAACCCATCAGAAGAGGATGTAGAAAGAGTGAAAGTATGATGTCAAATTTTCTGAGGAACCACCAAAGCAAAGTGGTTGTACCAGCTTGCAATCCCACCAGCAATGAAGGAGTGTTCCTCTTTCTTCACAACCTCCCCAGCATCTGTGTCACCTGAGTTTTTAATCTTAGCCATTCTGACTGGTGTGAAGTGAAATCTCAGGGTTGTTTTGATTTGCTTTTCCCTGATGACTAAGGATGTTGACCATTTCTTTAGGTGCTTCTCAGCCCTTTGAGAATCCTCAGTTGAGAATTCTGTTTAGCTCTGTTCCCTGTCTTTAATAGGGTTATTTGATTCTCTGGAGTCTAACTTTTTTTTAATTGGATCTTTTCTTTTATTTACATTTCAAATGATATCTACATTCCAAGGTTCCCCTCAAAAAAAAAAAAATCCTGTTCCCTCCCCACTCCCCCTGCTCACCAACCCACCCTCTCCTGCTTCCTGACCCTGACATTCCCCTACAATAGGGCACAGAACCTTCATAGGACCAAAAGCCTCACCTCCCATTGATGACTGACTAGGCCATCTTCTGCTACATATGTAGCTGGAGCCATGAGTCCCACCATGTGTACTCTTTGGTGGGTGGTTTAGTCCCTGGGAGCTCTGAGGGTACTAGTTAGTTCATATTGTTGTTCCTCCTAAGGGGCTGCAAACCCCTCAGCTCCTTTCTCTAGCTCCTTCATTGGGGAACCTGTGCTCAGTCCAATTGACAGCTGTGAGACTCTACTTCTGTATTCGTCTGGTACTGGCAGAGCCTCTCAGGAGACGGCTATATCAGGCTCCTGTCAGCCAGCACTTGCTGGCATCCACAATAGTATCTGGGTTTGATGATTGAATATGGGAAGGATTCCCAGGTGGGGCAGTCTCTGGATTGTCCTTCCTTCAGTCTCTGCTCCATACTTTGTCTCTGCAACTCTTTCCATGGGCATTTTGTTCCCCCTTCTAAGAAGGATCTAAGTATTTACACTTTGTCTTCCTTCTACTTGAGTTTCTTGTGGTTTGTGGATTGTATCTTGGGTATTCTGAGCTTCTAGGCTAATATCCACTTATCAGTGAGTGCATACCATGTGTGTTCTTTTGTGATTGAGTTACCTCACTCAGGACGATATTCTCCAGATCTATCCATTTCCCTAAGAATTTCATGAATTAATTGTTTTTAATAGCTGAGTAGTACTCCATTGTGTAAATGTATCACATTTTCTGTATCTATTCCTCTGTTGAGGGACATCTGAGTTGTTTCCAGCTTCTGGCTACTATAAATAAGGCTGCTATGAACATGGTGGAGCATGTGTCCTTATTACATGTTGGAGCATCTTCTGGGTATATGCCCAGGAGTGGTATAGCTGAGTCATCAGGTACTACTATGTCCAATTTCCTGAGTAATCACCAAACTGATTTCCAGAGTAGTTGTATCAGCTTCTAATTTCCACCAGCAGTGAAGGAGTGTTCCTCTTTCTCTATAACCTCACCAGCATCTGTGTCACCTGAGTTTTTTATCCTAGCCATTCTGACTTGTCTGAGGTGGAATCTCAGGGTTGTTTTGATTTGCATTTCCCTGATGACTGAGGATGTTGAACATTTCTTTAGGTGCTTCTCAGCCATTTGGTATTCCTCAGTTGAGAATTCTTTGTTTAGCTCTGTATCTCATTTTTTAATAGGGTTATTTGGTTCTCTGGAGTCTAACTTCTTGAGTTCTTTGCATATATTTGTATATTAGCCCTCTATCAGATATAAGATTGGTAAAAATCTTTTCCCAATCTGTTGGTTGCCTTTTTGTCCTGTTGACAGAGTCCTTTACCTTACAGAAGCTTTGTAATTTTATGAGGTCCCATTTGTCAATTCTTTATCTTAGAGCATCAGCTATTGGTGTTCTGTTCAGGAAATTTTCCTCTGTGCTCATGTGCTCGAGGCTCTTCCTCATTTTCTTTTCTATTAGTTTCAGTGTATCTGGTTTTATGTGGAGGTCCTTGATTCACTTGGACTTGAGCTTTGTACATAGTATTACCTGGGGACCCAGTTATACCATTCCTGGGCATATACCCAAAATATTCTCCAACATATAACAAGGACACATACTCCATTATGTTCATAGCAGCCTTATTATTAAATAGCCAGAAGCTTGAAAGAACCCAGATGTCCTTCAACAGAAGAATGGATACAGAAAATGTGGAACATTTACACAATGGAGTACTACTCAGCTATTAAAAACAGTGAATTCATGAAGTTCTTAGGGAAATGGATGGACCTAGAAAATATCATTTTGAGTGAAGTAACTCAATCACAAAAGAACACACATGCTACACCCTCACTGATAAGTAGATAATGGCCCCAAAGCTCCAAATAGCTGAGATATAATTCACAGATCACATGAAGCTCAAAAAGAAGGTAGACCAAAGTGTGGGTGCTTCAGTCCTACTTAGAAAGCAGAACAAAATACTCATGGGAACAAATATGGAGACAAAGTGCAGAGCAGAGACTGAATGAAAGGCCACCCAGAGACTGTCCCACCTGGGGATTCATCATAGATTCAGTCACCAAACCCAGACACTATTGTGGATGTTAAGAAATGCTTGCTAAAAGGAGCCTGATATAGCTGTGTCCTGAGAGGTCCTGCCAGAGCCTTGCAAATACATAGTCAGATGCCAGCCATTTCACTGCGTGCGGGGTCCCCAATGGAAGAGTTAGAGAATGAACTGAAGGAGATGAAAGGTTTGCAACCCCATAGGAAGAACAACAGTATCAACCAACCAGATTCCCCCAGAGTTCCCAGGGACTAAGCCACCAACAAAAGAGTACACATGGCTCCATCTGTATATGTAGCAGAGGATGGCCTTGTCAGCCATCAGTGGGAGGAGAAGTCCTTGGTCCTATGAAAGCTCAGTAAAATACCCTCAGAGAAGCAGAGGAAGGGAGAATGGGATAGGGGGGTTTTGGAAGGAGAAAATGGGGTAAGGAGACAACACTTAAAATGTAAACAAATTTTAATAAATAAATAAATGAAAGGAAGAAAGAAAGAAAAAAAAGAAAGAAAGAAAAAAGAAAGAAAAAGTTTAAGTGCCACACCAGGAGCCTATAAGTAAACTGAGCAAAGGTCATATGAACTCTCAGAGATTGAGACAGCACACAGGGCCTGCAAAGGTCAGCCTCTGGTCCTCTCTGTAGATAGTATAGCTCTGAGTTCAGTGATTTTATGGGATTCCTGGGTACGTGAATAAGTGGGGCTCTGACTCTTATTCATTGTCTTGGGCGTTTCTCCTTTCATTAGTCTGCCTTGTCTAACTTTGATGTGACATGTTTTGTTACAGCTTATTATAGCTTACTTTCTTGTGTTTTGTTGTTACCTTTTAGAAACCTGTTCATATCTAATGAGAGATAAAAATGGAAAGGATCCAGATTAGAGGGAAGGGGAGAAGAAACTAAGAGGATCAGAGAAAGGGGAACCTGTAGTTAGCATACATTGTATGAAAAAAAATCTATTTTTAATAAAATGGGAAAAAGAAAGGAAGAATGAACAAAATATGAATATATTGTATTCTGAAATGTTGTAAGAGTAAACCTGAAATTCTTAAATTTTATTAATTATTCATTTTCCAGCACATTGATATAAACTTATCTTTTTAAAAAGAAACAATATACCAGAAAAGAACTTGGCTCACTGCTAAGTTTAGCCCTGATCTTACTTCCCACTCAGGAGTTTCAGCCTGCTTCATATGTAGTCCTTAACATAGAATCTTAATACATTTACTGAAAATAAAATGTTTATAATCTGAGCTGAATTCCTGGAGTAAGAATGCATACCCTCATGCACTGACTCTCTAATGCTATTCATATACAGTTTAATAACTTATTTTTATAATAAGCAAATAATGAGCCCACTGCCTTCTGCCTCACTTGCTTTTACATTTTCCTTTCTTCTCTTCCTCTACTCACGCAACAGAAACTCCCAACATTGGCAGTGACTGTGGTTCCCACGGGGAAGGAAGGAAGAGTGATAGAAGACAGACTAGTCTATATTCCCTCTAGAACCAGTGACCAATGGCAGAGTGTTTAATTATACCAAGGTCATGTGTCAGAAAATAATCCACAATATTTCACAATAAAGACCAACTCTCAAACAAGGAAATTAAATGGGCTTTAGTTGGAAGCTACGTGTTACACTTGAGGAAGAAGGTCCCATTGAAAGACAATTGATTTCTGTGATTGATAGCACACTTTCCCAGATATCCGTGAGCACGATAATCATAATTCTTGAACGACCCAGAAACACACAGCACAAAGGAAAAGGCTGTGGGAGGGGGTCATTTCAAATCTGAAAGAGAGACTTCCTACCTCTAACTTGGCTATCTGAAGATTGGAATATTTAAATATATTTTTAATACAAATATTTTGCTACCATTTGAACACTAAGTTTGTTCTCTGTTACCTGTCAACTTCGCTCTGTATTTTATTTCTTAGATTAAGCATAAGGATCATTAGAAGTTTGTCTGTTGTAAGTGAAAATGTAGACAGGAAAAGAAGCTCCTGGGAAATATTTTCATGCATGTCAACATGAAAGTATGTTTCATTCTGGAAAAAAAATGAAGGAAAGGATTTAATGTGCTGATATTTCAAAACCATCCTTTAATATAATGAAATGTGATTCACCCATATGTGATTTTTAAATTCAAGTGACAGAAGCTTTATATGCAGTGCTATCCTCCCTAGAAAACAGTGAGATAAAAAGCAAGGCTTTCTAAAAATAAATATAATTATAACACATTTCAACAAACATTCACCAAAGGTTCATCTAGGTGCAAAATAATATTTTAAAAATGGCAGCTAATAAAAAGCAAAGTGTGATGATAAGGAGCGCATAGCCCCTCTGTTAGGAATATTAAAGTATTGTAGGAGGAGGAGTAAGTGACACCTTCACAACAGGTAAGACCTAAATTATTGAACATTTGTTCTTCATTAAGAACTCTCTGCTCAGTTCACTTGTTCTTTGATTGAATGTGATATTTGTTTATAAATATATAATTTATGTTATATATATCATATAAATATACATGTTGCATTATATAAACTATATATAATATATATATGTTTTGAGTTGTATTTTTAGATGACAATAATAGTTTGTGAGGAGGTATGGAGAAAGGAGGGTTTTATGTACTACTGATAGAACATAAACTAATCTGGCCACCACAAAGATCAGTGTGAACATTCCTCAAAACACTAAAGACAGAGATACTGCAACTCGTTTATACTACTCATGAGTTCAATCCAAAGGAATCCAAATTAGAATGCAGTAGAAAGACCTGCACATCCATGTGTATCCCTGTCCTGCTCACAATCACTACATATAGAATCAACCTATGTCTCGCTATCACCTGGTGAGTAAAGGAAGTGTGGCATATGTCCACCGTGCAGTTTTACTCAGCTGTAAAGAACAATGAAATTTACAGGAAAATGTCTGGAATTTTTGAGATCCAAAAACTTGAGATCACTGTGTTAAGCGAAATAGGTCACTCTAATAAGAACGGATATTAGATACTGCTTCTCACAAGTCTTATCTAGGATGGCGAGGGGAGAAATGGAAAACAAATGGGCACTACTTGGGATGTGGTAGGGAAAAGAGCAGGGTCTAGAACAAGGTGACAAAGGCTAAAGGATAAGTATAAACCAAGAACATCATGTATATGCATGGAAAGCTCATAATGAAATTCCTGGAGTTAACATATGCTAATAAGAAAGATAAGAAATTATCAAAGATAAGAAGATAATAATAGCATCAAGGGTTCACAGGAAAGCATAGTAAGGAGGAGTTCAAGGGAAAACTAAAAGCTACCTAGAACTCAGGATTCTGTGGTGCTTATGAAGGGGCATCCTGGGTAGAAAAGGCAATGGAGAGAGAACAGTAGTATTAGTGAGTTAGAGGCTCCACAGGTATGTACACATTTGGACAGTGCCACTGATGGGAACGTGTTCTAAAAATCTGCTTCTCTTGGGCTCTTTTGCTTCTCTTTGCTTGCTTGCTTTAATTTCTTTCTTAACTTTCGTCTTTACCCATTTTTCATTTAGTTGTGACTTGTTCAGTTTCCATGAGTCTATGTGTTTTCTCTTTATTGTTTCTGCTGCTGCTGTTGATATCCATCTTCAGTCTGTGGTGGGCAGATAGCATGAGGGAAGTTATTTCAATTCTCTTGTGTCTGTTGAGCCTTGTTTTTGTCTGAGTATGTTGTCAACTTTGGAGAAAGTCCCAATAGATGTTGAGAAGAAAGTATGTTCTTTTGTGTTTGGGTGAAATGTTCTGTAAGTATCTGTTGGCTCCATTTGCTTCACAACAGTGAGCTCCAGCATTTCTCTGTTAAGTATTTGTCTGGATGATCTGTGTAGAGGTGAGAGGAGGGTATTGAAGTCTCCCGCTATCAGTGTGTGAGGGTCAATGTGTGATTTAAGGTGCAATAGCGTTTCTTTTATAAACTTGGGTATCCTTGCGTTTGGTACATGGCTATTAAGAATTGAAAGGCCATCTTCACGGTTTTTTCCTTGAATGAATATGCACTGTCTTCCATTTCTTCGGTTTAGTTTTGTGTTGAAGACTATTTTTTCAGATGTTAAAATGGCTTCACTAGCTTGCTTCTTAGGTCCATTCACTTGGAATATTTATTTCCAAGCTTTTACCCTAAAATGATATCTGTTCTTGATGTTAAGATGTGCCTCTTGTGTGCAGCAGAAGGATGGATCCTGTTTTACATCCATTCTGCTAGTCTGTGTCATTTTATTGGGAATTAAGATCAAAGATGATGAGATATCTCAATGAATCATTCCTGTTGTTTTGTGAGTGTTATGGTTATATATGCATGTGTGCCTGTGTCTGTGTGTGTGTGTTCTTGTATGTGCCTGTGTGTCTCTGTGTGTGTGTTCTTGTGTGTGTCTCTGTGTGTGTGTATGTGTGTGTGAGTGTGTATGTGCATGTGTGTGTCTGTGTGTGTGAGTGTGTGTGTCTGTGTGTGTGAATGTGTGTGTCTGTGTGTGTGCCTGTGTGTGTCTGTGTGTGTCTGTGTGTATGTGTGTGCACCCCATCTTTTGATATGCTGCTCTGGGACTATTTCTTCCTTATGATTTTCTGAGTGTAGCTAACCTCTTTAGATTAGATCTTTTCCTTCTAGCACCTTCTATAGAGCTAGATTTGTAGATAGATAACACTTAAATTTGGTTTTATTGTGAAATGTTTTATTTTCTCCATCTACTGTGACTGACAGTTTTTCTGGGTAGAATATTCTGTGTTGGAGCATAGTGTTGTCTCTTTAAGCTTAAAGAACATCTCCCCAGACCCTTTTTGCTTTTAGAGTCTCCCTTGAGAAGTCAGGTGTTATTCTAATTGTCCGTCTTGATATTTTAATTGATCTTTTGTCCTTGAAGCTCTTAATATTTTTTCTTTGTTCTTGTTTAGTGTTTTGATTATCATGTGGAGTGGGAAATTTCTTTTCTGGTCCAGTCTATTTGGCAGTCTGTATGCTTCTTGTACCTTAACAAGCCTCTCTTTAGGCTAATTTTTTCTTTTATAATATTGTTGAAAATATTTTCTGTGCCTTAGACTTGGGCCTGTTCCTTTTTCTATTCCTATTATTCTTTGGTCTGATTTTTATTTCACAGTGTTTCCACATCTCCTGGGTATTTTGTACCAGGACTTTTTAGACTTAACATTTTTCTTTTTGATGGAGGTATCTGTTTTCTTCAGTGCCTGAGATCCTCTCTTCCATCTCTTATATTATGGTGGCGAGGCTTGCCTCCAAGTTTCCTGTTCAAGTTCTTACATTTTTCATTAACAGATTTTCCTCAGTTTTTCTGAAGAATCTGTTCCTTGTTTTGTTTTCTTGGTGGTTGTGGGTTTTTTTTCCTTCTTTGCTTTTTGTTTTGTTTTGTTTTTTCCTTCTCTAGCACACTACATCCCCTTCCTTCAGTCTTCCCAGTGCCCTCTCCACTCTCAACCTCCCACCCCTGGATCCATTCTTTCTCCATTTCCCTTCAGAAAAAAAACAAAAACAAAACCATGCCTTCCAGGCATACCAATCAAAGAGGACATAATATCTTATCATAAGACAAAGCACAAACACTCATGTCAAGGATTCTGTTTTTACTGTCATGTCTTGAACTGTTTTATTCATTTTCTTCCACAGGTTAAGAGGTCTATTCACTTCCTCTTTACTGACCTCTCTCACATCCATAAAGGCCAGTTTAAGGTCCTTGCCTTGTGCTTCAGCTATGCTGGAATACTCAGGGCCTTCTGTGGGAGGATGACTGAGCTCTAGTGACGATATATTGCCCTGGCTGTTACTAATTTTGTTTATATGCTGATGTCTAGTCATCTGGATTTGAGATAATTATGATTCTAGGTGTCGATATCTGGTCTTGTCTTTATTAGGTAGGTGTCTTGTTCCTTGATTTCTGTTACTTTCTCTGGTTCTTAAGGGGGTGTGGTGACTGTATATTGTCTGCTAGGGAGTTCTTCTGGGATATTGCTAGATATAGCCATTGGGTATGAGGTGAGGGTATTTCTTGGTATTAGGAGCTGACATCTGAGAACAGGGATGGGGATAGGCTGGGGATATGGTGGTAAGGGGAGGGAAGAGAGCAGAGTATTCCATCAGGATCTGCTTAGTCCCTTGGGAATGGGGGAAGAAAGTGAGGAAGGCCATAGTGGGTAGTCTGTTACAGAGCTGGGGATGAGAATGAGGGATTAGACCTGAAAGACAGGAGGAATAGTGAAGACCTGAAGCTACCCCACCTGCTTCTGTGGCCTACGTACTTATCTGGCAGGCTTGGCTGCTGTGGTTCCCAGAGAAAACCTGCTGGAGTTGAGAGCTGGAATAACAGGATGGATGGGGAGGAAGAACAGAGGAGAAATCTACACAATCTGCTGAGAGAAGCAGAAGGCTACAGCTCATGATCTGCTACAGAGCCAGGGTTAGACAGGGAGAACAGACTGAGAAGAGAGGAGGGCTAGGTGAAGATCCATGTTTAGACTGCCTGCTTCCCTGGCTAGAGAGGTCTGAGGGCTCCTAAAGAATGCCTGCTGGAACTGGGAGCTGGAAGAATGAGTAGGGGAAGGTCGAAGATGCTTTCTTTTTTCTAGTGTAAGGCTTTGGCTTCTTTATCAACTCTGACATTCCATCTTACACCAGTCAGAATGACTAAGATAAAAAACTCAAGAGGATATGGAGCAAGGGGAACACTCTTCAATTGCTGGTACAAGTGCAATCTTAGACAACCACTTTGGAAATCAATTTGGTGGTTTCTCAGAATATTAGGAATAGTTGAACTTCAAGACCCAGCTATACTATTTCTGGGTATACACCCCCAAAAAATGTTTCACCATTCCACAAAGATACTTGCTCAACTATGTAGCTTTATTGCTAATACCCAGAAACTGGAAACAATCTAGATGTCCCTTAGCTGAAGAATGGATAAAGAAAATGTGGTACATCTACACAATGAAATACTATTTGGCTATTAAAAACAAAGGTATCACGAATTTTGCAGGGAAATGGATGAATTTTGAGAATTTCATGCTATGTGAAGTAGCCAAGTCCCAAGAGACATTCATAGTATGTGAATATTTATAAGTGAATATTTATAGCTAATATTCACTTATAAGTGAATATTAGCTATAAAATATAGGATGTCCATGCTACATTCCTCAGACCCAAGAAGACTGAACAGCAAGGAGGTACAAACAAGGGTGCTTGACCTTCACTTAGAAGGGAAAGTGGAATGGTTGTGGAAGGCAGATAGAGGGAGGGAACTGGATGGGAGAGAAGATCAGGAGGTGGGAGTTTGGGGCCACGGCGGGGGGAGGGGGATGGCTAGATAACCATGACAATGAATGGAAATCTGCAACTGACTTGGGGGGTGAAGTAGGGGGCATCTCCAGGAATAGACAGAGACCTGGGATAGGGGAAGTACACAAGAATCAATGGGGATGTCCGTAGCTGTGACCTGGAAAGGTTGTGGCCTGGCAGGAACTCTTATTTTTTGTATTAGATATTTTCTTTATTTAAATTTCTAAATTTATCCCCTTTCCTCATTTCCCCTCCGAAAATCCCCCTATTCCATCCTCTCTCCCCCTGCTCACTAACCCACCCACTCCCGCTTCCCTGTCCTGGCATTCCCCTACATTATAACATTGAATCTTCACAAAACCAAGGGTCTCTCCTCCCATTGATGTT
The DNA here is from genome assembly GCA_019843815.1 of Montemys delectorum. Lineage (NCBI taxonomy): Eukaryota > Metazoa > Chordata > Mammalia > Rodentia > Muridae > Montemys > Montemys delectorum. The sequence continues at coordinate 24,631 of JADRCD010213964.1, forward strand.
CCACAAGGCCATCCTCTGCTACATATGTGGCTGAAGCCTTGAGTCCCTCCTTGTGCACTCTTTGGTTGGTGGTTTAGTCCCTGGAAGCTCTGGTTGGTTCATATTGTTGTTCCTCCTATGGTGTTGCAAGCCCCTTCAGCTCCTTGAGTCCTTTCTCTAGCTCCTCCATTGAGGACCCGGTGCTCAGTCCAATGGATGGCTGTGAGTACCCACTTCTGTATGGCAGAGCCTCTTAGGAGACAGCTATATCCTGATCTTGTCAGCAAGCACTTGTTGGCATCCACAATAATGTCTGGAGGATCCGAGTGAACCAGCTTAGCTTCGACATGATGTAGGGTTTTACTCTTAGTTCACCTCGGAGAAGCAAAGAGGTATGCTCTAAGTGCTGCCATTTTGGGTCAGATGTCAAGGCAAAAATTTAATAGGAGCTTGCTTACAATTTCAGAGGTTCAGCCCACTATCCTCATGGTAGAAAGCATGGCAGCTTGCTGGCAGACGTGGTGCTAGAGGACCTGAGAGTTCCACATCTTGATCTGGGGAAAGCTAGAAGACTGGGAAGATGCTTTCTTCCGTACTGAGTGGAACCTGAGAACAGGAGACTCAAGGCCCATCCCCACAGTGACACACTTGTTCAACAGGCCACACCTCCTAATATTGCCACTCCCTGTGACAAGCATATTCAAACCACCACAGATATGTTGCCTACATGTATGCCCACATACCACCTTCATGCATAGTTCATTGAGGCTAAAAGAGGATATCAGATCCCCTGTGACTGAAGTTATAGACAGTTGTAAACTGCCGTGTGGGTGCTGGAAATTGAACCTGGGTCCCCCACAAGATCAGCCAATGTTCTTAATCTCTAACCCATGTCTCCAGCCTCCATGATTTTTTAAACAATATTTTTACTAATTCTTTGAGAATTTCATACAGTGTGTTTTGTTCCTGGTCATGTGCCTCCACAGATACTCCAAGATACATCCTTTAATTTCCTACCCAAAAAACTTTCAGTCTCCTCCTCCTCATCTTCCTCATTCTCCTTCTCCTCCTTCTCCTCCTCCTCTTCTTCTTCTTTCTCCTCCTACTACCTCCCCCTTCTTTTTTTTTTTAACCAACAACAAAGGGTATCTTCTTTAGGATTTCTATTGCTGTGAAAAGACACCATAACTACAGCAACTCTTAATAAGGAAAATATTTTATTGGGGCTAGCTTGCAGTTTCAGAGGTTCAGTCCATTATTACAATGGTAGGAAGCATGGCATCATGCAGCCAGACAGGGTGCTGGAGAAGCCAGAGTTCTACATCCTAATTCAGCAGGAAGAGAGTGGCTTTAGGCCTGGCTTAAGATTCTAAAACCTCAAAGCCCACTCTCTGTGACATACTTTCTTCAACAAAACAAGGCTACACTTCCAATAATGCCACTCCCTATGAGTCTATGGGGGCTGCTCTCATTTAGACCACCACATTCCAATCCCTGCCCCCCATAGGCTTGTTGAGCTGGTTCCTTTCCCCATTATAGGCTTTCTTCAGCAGGTATCCCATGACTTTGGCATATCCAACACTTTAGGGTCTTCAAGGTAATTCAGGCTTTACCTTTCCCACTCCCCTTGCTGGGAGACCTCTGAAATATGCCTGGCTTCAGTGGCTTTCCTTAGTCACAGAGGGAGTTTTCATAACCCCTTTCTTGAATCTAAAGCCACAACCATGTGACTGAAGCTGCCAAGTACTACTGCTTGCTGATGCCAGATCATGCTCCTCTTGTTCAAATACATTGTTACCAGTTTTCTGTTTTCAATGGTTTCCTTCACTGCCTAAGTTTGGCTGTCCTGGAACTTGCTCTGTAGACTGAGCAGGCTTCAGACTCAGAGATTCACATGCCTCTGCTCCCCAGGGCTGGGACTAAAGGTGTATATGACAGAGGGGTTTTTATTTTCACCAACTATGCTTGTGCATGCAGCCTTACCTAGAGTTCAGCCAACTTACCAGGTGTCACTCTCCCAGGACTTCCTAAATGCCCATGGTTGCTCAGCTAATGGTGGGATTTCTGGCCCATCGCTCTTCTTCTTCTCTGTATTGCTATTTTATCCAGCTTGAGCTTGTACAGATATTGTCCACGTTGCCACAATTACTATGAATTTATCTGTGGGGTTCCCTTATTGCACCCAGAAAACACCTAACCTTGAAGTTATACACTGCCTCTAACTCTTACAATGATCCTTGAACCTGTAAAGAAGATATGATATGAATCCCATTTAGGGAAGAGCCCTCACACTCCCTTATTTTATGCATATTGACTAATTGAGACATTCTATATTAAATTAACATCTACTATAAGAAACTTCTTTGATGAAGGTCAAGAGATACATTGATCTGTGGACAGAGCAATGAGTCTTTAGGAGTAATTTAACACTGTGTCCTTTTAGCACATTAATAGTATTAGGTTCTCCATGGGGGCCTATGATCTATCTATCCATAATGTCTTGGCCCTATTAAAAATACCAATCATATATCAGGTCTTAGAATCAAGTAGAAAGTGGTTGGTTATTTCTCTAACATCCATATCACTGTGGGGCCAATATGTACATCAAATTCATTTTATGTCAAATACTAATCCCAATGTCAACCTATACCAAAATGCTTTATGCAGGTCAGAAGAATCTTTATAAGCTAGTTTTCATGGGTTTGAAAATTCTTTTCTATGGGCTTGAACACTGTATATCAGATTTCATTTTCTTGATTACTAACAATAAGCATTGGTACAACATTCATTATCTTATGTTAAAAATAAGATTCATACACAGGAATATCTGATCAAAAGCAATATTTAGTAAATACCTATATAGCTCTTGATATACTATACTACCAAAGTATGAACTTCAAACTAGCTCTCTTGTTTTATGTACAAGGCTAAAGAGGTTTGTTACTTGATCCTGGCTCCCTTTATATTGGACAGTCACTGTCATAAACATTTATGGTATCAAAAAATCAGAACCTCTGAGATTTCTGTCTGCCTCCCAGGCTCTTGGGCAACTGACCTTAGCTTTATCCACATTGCAACTGGAACTTCCAAATGACAGACCCTAGACACACCATCCCCAATGGTTCTTCCAAACACATCAAATGAACCTCCTTTCCTTGCAGGGTCTAAGAATTAGCAGAGAACACACACATCTCAGTTACCTCAATAAAGTTACAGTTAGGATTGGCCAGGATTATAGTAATAGAAATACTGGAAACAACTAGAAATCAAACTTAAAACAATTAGTTGCCTAAGGGGCTAATGCTTCAGTTTGTCCAGGTCTCACAGCTGACAGAATGGGCTGAGGATCCAACATGTGGTTAACAAGAGTCTTAGTATTTGCAGTTGATAGGTTGACTAATAACAGTCAATAGAGTTAACTAAGAATAATGCAGTTATATTAGAGAATAAAAAGTAAGTACTCCCCAAAATCTTCACTTCCTATGACTATCATCTCTATCAGTCCCCTGGTCTATTCTAAGGCTTTTAAAGAAATCGTGAAAAAAAAGAAAACATAAAAAGAACCATGAAAAGGACAGGGCTACGAAGAATCAAGATTTACTACTACACATGAACTGAGCCCCAGTTGGCTAGTGATCTGTGTCCCTACTAGATTGGCATGTGACACATTTTCTAGAGATTGATGTTGGGGAGCCCAGCTCACAGTGGGTGATGCCATCCTTGCTATGATATCTCTGGATGTTATATGGAAGCAGGCTGGGCAAGACACAAGGAACAAGCCAATAAGTAGCACTCCTTCATGGCTCCTGCTTCAGTTCCTGCCCCCTGGTTCCTTCTATGAGTTCTGGCACTGACATCCCTGGATGATGGGCTACCACATAGTACAAGCTATAAGATGAAATAGATCCTTTCCTCTACAAGTGGCTTTTGGCTGTGTTGTTTTATCACAGCAATAGTGTCCCTGACTAAGACAAAATTACTTTGAACTAAACCTCTTACAAACGTAAAGTCACTTCCCTCTAATATGTCTCATTGTTTTAAGAGAAACGCCACAAGAATGTGCTACTGTATTCTAGGACTTTCTTCCTGAAACAGTAGAAGTAAAATGTCCTTTTCCAAGACACAGAGAGCACTGGCAAAGGAGTCCCAATCTAGTTACATAGTGAGATGGATGAGTCTGTGTCTGTAACTCATCAGACTTCAGAACTGTCAAGTCCAGGAAAGAACTCTTCTTTCAGTCTTCCTTTCTGGTTTTCTGTTCTCCTCATTATCTTCCTTTCCCCTCTCACCTTCATGTTATTGAACTGTAACAGCACAGAAATGTGAAGGCAATGTGGTTGACTTCCTCTTTTCCTCCACAGCTTCAGTCCAAGGCTGGCAGGCGCTGGCAAAGCTGAGAATTACTGAACAGTTTCCTTTTGTTCAAACATTAGATCTGAGAAGTGACTTCTGAAGTTGCTTCTTGTCTTTGGCTCACATATTTGCTATTACTGTCTCAAAGTAGAATTACATGCTCTCATTCTTTATAGAATTTCACTTCCAGAAGTACAATAGCCAGCTCTACACAAACATGAAGGGAATTTTCAGTAGGTGTAAATGTAGGCCTTGCTTCTTCAGGTAACAGTTCTATTCTCAGTTAGTGCCTCACATTGTCTACACACACCTTATGATGAGTTCTTTCTGGGCTCTTAAAAAGGAAACTCAAAACTTTTTCAAATTCTTAAAGCCATATAATATATATATATATACATATATATATATATATATATCATATAGGTATAATGTACATATTTACATGTGCACATAGTTGTACAATTACATCATTAGATGGGATACTATAATTGTCACTGAAATCATCACACAAATATATGATCACATTTGTTACTAAAGGAAAACTTATGTCAAGACATTTTTATTGTTTTTCATAGTAATCTTTTTTGCTATTGATATTTTAATAACATTTACTTTGTGGAAGATTTCTTCTGTCTTCCTCCATTGCTAGAAAAAATTTCCTCAACTTTGGGGGGGAATCAATGCCATTATTATTTTTATCACTGGCTAATATCATTCCAAAACAAAGGTTACTTTGGAAAATACAATAAACATAGGAGTCTTCAAGGCCAGATTCTAAACTCTTCAAAAAGTCATATACGGCATGAATTTAAAAACGTGTTTGTGTGTGTGTGAGTGTGAGTGTGTGTTTGTGTGTGTGTGTGTGCGTGTGTGTGTGTGTGTGTGTGTGTGTGTGTGTGTGCCTGTGTATGCTTCTTGCTCTTGCAGAGGACCAGGTTCATTTCCCAGCACCCTAATGTTGGCTCAGAACCACCTGTGACTTCAGTTCTGGATGATCTAGGACCCTCTTCAGGCCTTTGCTGGCTTTCTACATGCATGTAGTATGCATAAACTTAGATATACTCTCTCTTTCTCTCTCTCTCTGTCTCTGTCTCTCTCTCACACACAAACACACACAAACAAATAATTAAAAATAACTTTTAAATAGATATGTTTAAATGACTACCTTTGAGTAAATTAAATCCAATCAGTTTTGGATTTATTTACAAACAAAATGTAGATAAATTGAAAATCTTCACAAAGTAACAGTTCAGAGTTATTCTAAGCCTTGGATAAACTGAGTCTGAATGTGGCCTTAAAACAAGAACTTAGGAACCCCCTTCTTTACGAAGACAGAAGTGCTTCTGGGAGGTTCTTCTTTTATTTGATTATTTGTCTCAGCAAACAGAACTTTTTTATTGCAACACATAATGGACTGGGCTGCACTGGTCTCTCCTGAAAGAGAAAAATGAGGAATAGGGAACTCTGTGTGTCAGAAGAGGAAATTTTCCACGGATGTTACTTCAGTGAGGAAGCTCTAACCAAAGATGTAAACATGTGTTGTCAGAGTCCCAGTTCTGCTAGGAAAGATCAGCTTTGCATTGAAGTTGTTGCTGCAGGTGATTTTTGTGAACTTCCTTGTTGATTCATTTGTTTATAAGTGTTGTTTTGAAGATGAGTCACACATTCTGCCTTCACTGAGCTGCTAACAGGAAGGAGTAACAAACAGACTGATAAGTTCCTAAAGCTCTGCTCAACCCATGCACAGTGGAACCCCTGGTGAAAGAACTCAGTGGGCAGAGAGCAAAGAGACTAAAGTCTGTACCCACAGGCCTTGAAAGACCTAAGAGCAATATCCTTCCCCTAAATAAAGATGACCATCAACCACATTTGTCCAACAGAAGATTTTAAAAAGGCAAATTAAGTACATCAGTAGAAATTGTACAAATTTAACAGATAATTCACGAACTATATCAAAAGTGAATGAATCCTCAGAGATGTAAGAGATAATTTCAAGGGGTGTGACACACATTACATTGCATGGATCAACACAGAAATAGGAGAAACTAAACACCTGATCCAAAGTTCTCAATTTTAGTGAAAATCCATTAAGCTGTAGATAAATAATTCCCAATGATCACCGAATAATATAAATAACAAACAAAATACCCTAAGGTCACATTGCTGAAACCGTGTGTGTGTGTGTGTGTGTGTGTGTGTGTGTGTGTGTGTGTGACAGAGAGAGAGAGAGATGCACATGGCACATGTGTGAAAAAAGAAAGAGATAAAGAGGGAGACAGAGAGAGGAAAAATTTAATAAATGATATGTCTTTTCTCTTTGGAAACAAGGAAAATGAGATAACACTACAAGAAGAGTATCAGAAGGCTAATAGAAGCATGCTTTCAGAAGTCTTATGCCCTTTGAAACTATCCTTGTAAGGTAGAGATAAAATGGAAATAGGTTTAGGTTAAACTTTATTTTCTAATAAATAATCTAGTAAGAAAGTAAGATGTCCTCGCGAGTGGTGAGTAAGTTGCTTGTGACAGAAGTGCGAAGACCTGAGTTTGAATCATCAGGAGCCCATGTAGAGCTAAGCCCAGCAGCATGTGTCTATAATCCCAGTGCTGCTGCCCTCCCTTCTCCCTCAGAGCTGTTGACCACCAGCTCATGAGGACAAAAGGATCAGAGTTGAAGGGCAGGATTTGGATTGCTCCTGAGTAGGACTGAATGACAGACTTCCAGAATCAACCTCCAAGAAGCCCCTCAACTTTATTCAGGGTGATTCAATGGCTATATATATTTTGGTAATGGGGTAGGGATTTCTAGGGCATGTGCTTATCATTGGTTAGAGCTTAGGGTACCAAAGAATGCCTTATTTGCATGAAAAGGCATTCCAGAAATTTCAGCTGCTTGCTGGACAGGTTCTTATCTGGAGAAAGGAAGGTGAACCTGTAATTTTAACAAGGCTATCTGCCCTTCTGCAGGTAGAGGGTGTAGGGGGTTCAGGATCCCCAGACAAGGTCAGATTAGGGGAAGTCCTGCTGAGAAAGGGCGTCCTCCATTTTGATCTGAGCTCAGAGAAGCAGGGCTTCCTCAGAAGTGCTCTCAGGGCAAGAGAGAAAAAGACAAGAGAATCCCCAAAGGCTCATGGGCCACATAGCTGGATAAATGCAGCCCCAGCCATCAATACATTCTGTTTCAAACTGGGAGGTGGGACAAATATGTAGGCTGCCTTCTGACGTCCACTTGTGACTGTCATGCACATGTGCCTACACTCATACATACAGACATTCTCATGCTCAAACACACACACTCAAATCAAATCCAGTAATATGTAAAACCAGTATCAGGCAAGTAGGTTTTATTCAAAGGCTATAACATTTATCTGAAACATTTTAAATAGGCCATATAAGACAATTTAAAAAGTTAAAATATGATAATAATTATCTCAATGGATGAAGAAAATTTATTGGCTGAACTAGCAACAATTCATGAGTAATCAAAATATCTGAAAGTTTAGAATAGAATAAAAGTTTTTAAAGTTTGGTATATGTTTTCAGGATACATTAATTTTAATATAATACATAGTAGTGAGTAATTAAATACTTTTTCCTTAAATTGAAAACAATCAAATTCACTCCCACTATTTCTACTAAATATTGTGCTAAAATTAAAAGCATTAAACCAAAAACACTGAAGAAATAAATACACTAGTATTTTATAGAAATAATTTAGTAGAAATTTTTATAAAAATTTTATTGATTTATAGAAATAAATTAACTTACTTAGAATAAAATAAAAATGGACACAGATTATAACTGGAAAGTACTCTTTTCAATTGTAAAAGTATATAGGCAGAAAACTGAGATGTCTAGCACAATTTGAAACTTTTAGAAAAAATTAAAAACTAGTCATTATGTATCTAAAGATTGTGTTGACTAACAATAGTTAATTGATAATAAAATGCAAAATATGAAATAGTCTAAATTGCAGGCCAAAACACGAAACAGAGGTAATCCTAAAGAAAAATGTAGGTGTCAGTTATATGCTGACAAACTGGAGTACTACTCAGCAGAAGCTAAGAGCGTAAATAAGTGCTGAGCTGCAGCATGCTCAATAATATGGACAGAATAGTGTGAGGACGTCAGCTCCACCCAAATGCTCTATAAATCCCGGGTGATTCCAATCAAAGTCTGAAAGGTTTTCTTATAGATAATGACAAGCTGTTTTGAAATTTCACAGAATGCCAAATGATCTAAAATAACCAAATAAGCATGAAGACAAATAAAGAAGGCTTAATCCTCTTGATTTCTAGATATAATGTCATTACTCACAAAGGTCAATCAAACAGAAAAGTACCTATTATATGTCTTTATTTCATTGATTTTTGGCCATGGTGATAGGATAATTTAATGGAAGAAATTAGTTATACCATCAAATGGTGTGGGTAATTGAGTGTTCATTTTGAAAAATTAATGAACCTCACTCTTTACCTTATGCACAGAAAATGACACAAAATGAATCACAGATCTAAATGTTAGCACCAAAAATAAAACACAGTGAGAAAACCTGATTGAGATTACTGTGGGGTAGGAGGAAGCAACAAAAGTGCACAAAGGCACTCGTATGAAGCGAGTGGGCTGCACACGAGCCAGCTAAGGTGGTGGGATATTTATCTGTCACAAAAGTGGCATCTGGAGTACTTAAAGAACTCCTGAAACTCATTAACAAGAACGATAAATATCAACTTTTAAAAACCTGGGACAACGCCTGGACAGATACTTCAACAGCCAAAGGTACAAATTGCCAAAAGCACATGAAAACTATTCAAGGTTCTCAGACATCAGGGAAACAAAAATTAAAGCCACTGAGCCAACGACAATTTAAAAGAGAAGTAGTTTTTGGACATCCCATCTTGGTGAGAATGGAAGGCAACTGGATCTATCCTGCATTGCCTGTGGGAATTTTCAATAGAATGACTACTTTGGAAGCCAGCCTCTGCCGAAGTTAAATATACATTAACCAGATGACCTTGTAATTCCTTTCTAGATTTTATCCAAACAAACTGAATACATATATGCCTAAATAAGCACCTCTAGTACTTTAATTTTATTGTTATTGGGCAAAATCTAGACCTAACTCAAAATTTCCAACTGAAGAGTGGATAGTGTTATGTAAATATGATAGAATAATGCTATTAAATAAAATAAGTACATCACCTATATATGTAGCAACATACAAATGCTATGCTGAGGGAACAAAATGAGCACAAACTTGCCTAGTGTATAGTTGATTCAATTAATGTCTAAGTCTAGAAACAGTCAATTTATTTTAAAGTAAAAATCCTGCATGGTAGCTCACACCTAGAGTCTCAGCATTTGAGAGGTGGAGCAGGACAGTTTGAATTTTAGGGCCATCACCTACTAAGGCTACATAGTGAGTTGAAGGCTATTCTGGAATACAGGACAGTCTGTCTTGAAGATGGAAAGAAGGAAGGAAGGAAGGAAAGAAGGAAGGAAGGAAGGAAGGAAGGAAGGAAGGAAGGAAGGAGAAAACAAGAGTGGGGAAAGAAAGAGGGGAGGGGAGGAGAGAAGAGAAAGATGGGGATGGATGTTTGGTGTTGATAATAAATAATAATAATAATAATAATAATAATAATAATAATAATAATAGCAGCAAATCTTGTGTTTTAGATATAATGTTGCCTCACCAGGTTTTCCCTCAATACAGGAATATTTACTTTTGTGTGAATCAAGCTCAAGAGAGATTTTAAAGGATGTCTCTCACAGACAATATCTTACTTTCCTTACATTAGAGTGAAGCAAGATTCCCTGCCATAACCATTTGCTGCAGTGTTCGGGGAGCCTTACAAAGATAGGTTAGATAGGACAAAGTTCAGGCCCAGATTTGGGACTTTAAAAGTAGAGACAAATATGGTTATTCACCAAACTGGAAGATCTAATTAGAGCACTCTAAACAAGTGTGTAGAGGAGCTATAACAAGGCACAAAAGACTTGAGCTTCACGGTCAAAGGAAGACCGTTAATAGTATTCCGAAGTAAAAATCAAAAGTGGACTATAAAAACATACATGAAGCTGAAAAGTTTACAAAGAAAAAAAAAGCCAATTATTATTACCATTTTCTGTGCAAAAACCACGCATTTGAAGCAGTGACAAAAATATTATCAATTAAATATGAGCAACAGTTTAAAAGATATCAGTATCACAGAGAAACTTCAGGAACTTTCATAATTCACTGAGGCATGATGTTAAGAAAGGTGGCTTTTATAGATTGGTAAGAAAACACCACTTTTAAAAGGATTATTTTACTATTTATATGTCATATCAAACAACAAAAAAAGAAAAGTTTTTTTAAGTCATAAACTTGAAAAGGAGTAATTTCAAAACTGTAGGAGAAAATCTTTGTAGAATATTGTTGCTGGTCTTTGAACATCTCAAGAATGTTCATTCTTGTCGCAGGACTTCTGCACACACCCCTGCTGCCTCAGGGAGCGCTGGGCACTGGTCCTGTTCCTCTGGGCTTCTCTGAAATCTGCCAACCTGAGAGAATTCTCTACCATTCTCTACCATGCTCAGCAGCAGAAAGAGACAGAGGCAGGACTAGGGGAAAAGAAAGGGAGAGAGGAGAGAAAAGAGGGACAGGGAATTGGGGAGGAAGAGGAAGAGCGAAAGGGTGTGACAGAAAGAAAGAGGAAGGTGAGGCAAGGGAGAATGGGAGAAGGGGAAGGAGATGTAGAGGTAAAAAGGAAAAGGAGGGAGAGGAAGGGGAAGAGAGAGGAAGAGGAAGGAGAAGAGAGAGGAAGAGGAAGAGAGAGAAGGAGGCGGAGAGGGAAAGAAGGAGAGGAGGAGGAGGAGGAAGAGGGAGAGGGAGAATGCATGTTTTTACAAGTGTGGAGATCAGAAGAGAGCATACATTCTATCATGTGAGATCCAGGGATGAAAATCAAATTGTCAGGTTTGGCTGCAAGCACCATAACCTGCTGAGCCATCTCACTGGCCCCAAAGACAGCTTTTCTACTGGTTTTCTACTGGTTTTATTCATCTCTTCACATTCTATCAACATTCATAGCTATTATAATGCAGAAGAGTCACTTGAGTCACTGTTGCATCCTGTAAATCGAAAGTGGATACTTTGCCTAAATGCATAGGAGAAAGTCAGAAGCGTCAATTCTTGTTAAGTTCAAGTATTTCATATTTAATTTTATAAACTTTAATATTTCTTGACTAGATTGATGCTTTATGGCTGCTGTTGCTTTCTGTTTTCAACGTTTATAATTTTACTTTAGACAAAGCAGAGTCTCATGAAAGATGAGAAAGGATTTTTCTATTAAGGAAAAAAAATCTGTTGTCTGTGCACATTAACACAAGATACTAGGAGAGCACATGGATAGTTTGACATCCAGAGAGCAAACAAACAAACAAACAAGAAACAAGGAAGTTACTAGATAAAGTTCAATACTTTTCCTTAGGGAAGCAGAAAGGAAGGTAAAATGCAACTCAGGAACACACCTTCCATTTAAAAAGCTATATCCTAAGACTCAAAGCTAATTATCAAGTTGATCAGAACTCAGTGGAAAGTCTGCAGTTCTCAGCCCCAGTTTCCCCCTCACTACCACCACCACAATTCTGTAAAATGAAGACTTGGAAGGATTGATATTTTCAGAACCTCAAAATCATGCCATAAAATAAAGGAAATCAAATGAGAGAATAAAAAATTGTCATGCAGTCACAAGTCCAACTCTCCTGGAAGGCAAAATACATTTTAAAGACAGGTCCAAGGGAATCCACCTGGGAAAAAAATGTCAGGAAACTGTTTGACATGTGGCTAGACAGAAACCAACCACTTCTTCAAATGGCAGAAATGATCCAATTTACCATGAATCAGCAACATGTATGAACACACACAGAGCAAATCCATCAAAATATTGAACACAGTAGCAAGCACCAGACTTAAGATGAGTTCATCCTGAATGTGTGCTAGGTGCTCAATGAATAACATCATGAGTGGTCAAACCTCTAGGTATGTAATTTAACTACTGCTTCAAGTGAAGATATCTGATCATAAGTGATTTACAATGCTATCAAAAAATGTGCAGAAATCAGTTCCCTGAACTTTCCTTCTCATCTATGGGCTACCTGAAGCTAAATATATTGCAGAATGTTGTTTAAAAGCTTTTGACAATGTGTTAAGATTTCAGTTAACCATTTGAAACAGTTACCTTTCAGTTAAATGCCATCAATGAAGAGTGATGCTTTGGACCTCTGCTTTTATTTTGCAGTTATTAGAATTAAAAACACAACTTAAATGACAAAAAGAAATCTAATAACTAGAAGATAAGTTGGACGCCTCTTGCTGTTATCTTAACAGGAGACTACGAGGCACGTTTCATCCTTGAGCATGACTGCAATTAGTGTAAGAAAAGCACATTTGCTGCCATTAACTGCTTCGCTGCTTTAGTGGGACTACTGATTCCTTTTGTTATTGTTTATTAGCAAAAATTAGACCTCTTCCCCCTACATACGTCTTTTGATAAACCCTAACAGGGTATTTCTTTTTCATGAGCAAAAGTTTGTTGATTTATGTTAACTATTGGTGTTTAAATCACGATTATATCAGCTCATTAAATTAATTAGAAAACTCATTTTGTATTGTTGATGTAATTTGTATAATCTAGACATTATCTCCACTTCAAGGCTAATATTCTCTGTAAGAGATTATAGAGCAAGGCTGATACTAAATTCAGGTGCAATTAAGTTGAAAGCAATGGAGTTGTTATAGGGAGAAAAATATTCTTGGCTTTATAGAAATAAATACAATTCACAATGTTGATATAATAGTTATGAAATTTTATGTGCCAAGTAGCATAATTTCAAACTATACAAAGCAAAAATATATGCAATAAAATGCTATAATGGGAAATAAAATTATGCTAACAACTTTACATACAATGTTCTGTATATAAGAATTATCATGCAGATGAAAATAATTTTTACTTCTAAGGACATTCCAACATCACTATTTATAGGAGTGGTAAATTTAGAAAGCATAACAATAGAAGAGTTATTAAATCATTATAAAAATCAATACTATAGAATATTATGCAGTCTTTAAAAACTGTATTCTGAATGACATTTAAAGATGTGAAATGCTATAGCAGTATCATTTTTAATTATAGTCTTTGGAGAAAATTTTAAAGCTATAGTAAACTATGAATTAACTGAACAGTATTAAAACATCCAGAACTGCTAGTATGCAATAACTATTCCACACTTCCATATGAACAAAACCAATTTGTCTCTTCCTATGTATGTCTTCCTCCTTCCCCTCATCTCCCTAGCTCTCCCACCTACCACTCTCCACATCTGTCTCTCTGTCTCTCACATATATTCCCTATGCTAGCTCCATGTTCTTTTCTTTCTCTTTCTGACAAAATGAATCATCAAAAGATGTATACATTGTGTAAAAGCATAATCCATCGCAAATTTTCAAGGGATACTTAACTGTGAATAATAAATGGTGCTGTTTTGTGTTTTCTATTCACTGAGACATTATGATGAATGGTACTATTATTGCTAATTTTCCTTATTGGAAATTATTGTTCTATATGCATTGGACACAGCACTGGGTCACATAAGGACATTTCCACACAAGTGTAAAATATATTTTGATTATATTCATCGCATGACCTCCCCTTTCTCTATCCGTCCTATTCACCCTCTGTTTCCTGGACTGTTTTGATCTACTCTCAGGTCATATTTACATAAATGATTTTCTGTGTCCACATAAAAATCTATGAATCCCAAATGAGAGAAATGTGATATTTGTCTTTCTGAAATTAGCTTAGTTTGCTTATTTTGATCATGACCAGTTAGTTCCCTTCGTTTTCCTACAAAGTTCAGTTGAAAACAATTCCATTTTCCTTAGTTGCCTAAGTTAGACATGATGGATCTAATGAACTGATGTGAGAACATCTGTGATGTGTGACTCAGAGACCTTGGGGTTAGTTAGCATCAGGGAAGCACAGGTACCCCAATATGCTAGATCTATGTCTAGTTTCTTGAAGAACCTCCATAATGATTTCTATCATGTCAGGGACTAGCTTGCATCCCCAACAGCAGTGCATAAGGGTTCTCTTTTGTTCTTAACCTGTATGTTCTCTTCGAATTCTGACTGGGCTGAGATATAATGTAAACATACTTTCAATTTGCATTTTTCTGCTGGCTAGTGTTATCATGCTTTTCGGCCATTCATATTTAATCATTTGAGAACTGTCTGTTCACTGATCCTCTTATTGATTTGTTTCATTTCTTGTTCTTTAGCCTTTGAGCTCTTTATGTGTGGGAACCAGGGTCTAGGAAGAGATGAGGGAGGCAGAGTCACCAACCCCAGGGAAACAGATCCAGAAACTAGCATCAAGTGCTGTATTACACAGCAGCAAGTGATCTTATGCAGACTTTGGACCAATGGGGAATCTACAGGAGCTCTGCAGTAGCCAATTATTCCACTGTCACTGTGGGGAGGTACCATCAGCCAGCACCCGAGCAGAGCTCTGTAAAGGCAGGGAAGCAGCCACTGCCCTGTGCCGGGCCCAATCTAGTTTCCTAGGGTCCTTTATCTTGTGTCACATGCCAGCAGACATGGACACTCATACTATCGGAGTGTTATGGTACCTCCCTCTCCATTTGTCTGGCCCCAACCGGGGCCTGCGGCACACACGTTTGTATATTTTCAAAATTAATCCTCAGTCAGATGTACAGTTAGAAGAGATTGTCTCCCATTCTCTAGACCATCTTTTCATGTAATTGAATGTTTTTGGGGTTCTGTGAGATCACATCTGTCAACTTTGGGCACTATTCCTTGAGTGACAGGAGTCTTATTTAGAAAGTCCTTGCCTCTGATTAAGGGTTTTCTCCACTTTCTGCCCGAAGACATTCAGAATTTCTAGTTTCACATTAAGGTCTTTTGAGCAAAAGTTGTCCTGAACAGGGTGAGAGACAGTGAACAAGTCTTATTTTGCTATATGTGGCTCTCCTCTTTTCTCAGCATCATGTCGAAGAGCCCTAGAAACGGCTGTAGATGTGTGGGCTTATTGCCGAATCCTGTATTTTATTTTGCTGATCAACATATCTGTTTTGTGCCTTGGTGAGCATTTTTCAGCTTGAAGAAATCACATTTCTTAGCTATAGATGTAAACATGGGTGAGAATTTTTAGTAGTTTGTTTCTTTACCCGCTATCGTCACTCTTGCTTTCCATCCCCAGCCTAAATTACAGAATTCTATTTGTATCTTTTCTTAAGAGAATTTTCTAAGGTGTCTGCTTAAAATCTAAACACCTAGCTGGACTAATACATCAGACATGAATGTCCTTTCTCTCACAGCCTCACGAATATAGTTACGTCACACCTTACTTTTTCTCTCCACCCCTAAAACCAACTCGGACCTCCACCAAAAATAAAATAAAGTATAATAAAATAAAATAAAATAAAATAAAAGTTAAAAATCTTCTCTCCCTTTTCTGCATGGCTTGATGCTAAATTCTAAGTCATTTAAAATTTTTGGTTAAATTTGAATGCTTGTTTAAGTTAAATGGTTATTTATCTTCCACGTGAACAATTTTTTTCAGTAGACAATGAAAAACTTAAAATAAAATTTATGTACTATTTCTCTTCCTAGTTCATAAGTTTTTTTTTCCATTTTGAAATGGTCAAATGCCTCCCTTTTTTTTTTCCATTGAGTTCCCATTTGCTCAGATGTTCTATCTGAGGATTCCATGCATATATACAATGTGTTTGAGAAAATTCACCCCTGAATCCCTCCTGTCATATCTCCCTCTCAATCTCATGTGCTCTGTTTTGTTTTTAATCAATGAGTCTGATTGATGCTGTTGGTATGTGCATGGATATATTGGCATCCTACCTGGGGCTGCGCGCGCGCGCACACACACACACACACACACACACACACACACACACACACACGCACACTAGAATTTATAGCCTCTTCCCTACCCATGTTGGAATTTTGACTGGCTTGATCTTATGCTGGTCATGTGCAGTCAGTCACAGCCATTGAGAGTTCACATGTGCAAAGGGCTTGCCGTGTATGGCCAGTTCCACTTTTGTGCTTATCCATGATCTCTGGGGTTTATATGTAGTCTTTCTGCCCCTTTTCTTAAGTGATCCTGAGCCCAGGGAAGAGGTGTGACACAGAGCTGCCATTTGTTGCTGTGTACTTCACAGTCTTTAGCCTCTGTGCTTTGACCAGTTGTCAGTTTCTATACTAAGCGCAACCTACTAAAAAAACCCCTCCTCTGATGAGGTCTGAGGGCTGCACTAATTCACAGACGTAGAGACAAGTATTCAGAAAGCAACTTGATGACAGCTATGCATATAGCAGATTTAGCAGAATAACAGTAGTGGATTTTCCCCAAGGATCTACATCCTAGTTAGGTGCAGGGTCTTGGTCCAGTTAAACTTTTAAACTGCCTTGTTTGGTCCAACATTAGAACTTTATTATACTTGAAAATAGAATAGGAAAGCTTTCCTTAACCTTCTGTTTTCTAAGTCTATTTGTAGAAGAGAGACTATATGTTATTACATTTGCCTAATACATAAAATTCCTAATTTAATATTATACCCAGATGCTGGTCTTTCTACAGTGGCTTTCTGTTCTCTTTGATGGACTACTGGAATTTCTGTTATAGATTCAATATTTTTAATTAGTGTTTTTCCAGTTTTTGTACCCATATATATTGCTTTTTGTGAATGTGCTCTCACCGACTCCCACACTGCCTTCTCTCTATCCTCCTGCTTCTCCTCAGTTCTGTTTGTCCAATTTTATCTAACTTTTCTCAACTATTGTCATTAGATGATTCTAATACCTTTCCAATGATAGTTTTATTTACTTTAAAGACTCAATTATTAGTGCACTAATTACATTTAAGGTGGTTACCATGTAGCCCAGACTAGCCTAGAACTTTCTCTCCTCCTGTGTCAGCCTCCCATGTTCTGAGGTTACAGGTCAGCTTTTCTGGCCTATTATTATCTATCCCTCCATATTTATTTTAGTAGTTTATTTATAAGTTTCCAAGATTATTAGGGCCCGATTGATGCTGGTTAGTTGGCGCTGAGAGTTCCATCCATTCCATGGCTGCTGCTATTCTTAGTGGTTGTCCCAAGGTACTGACATTTCCAAAATGCTGGGTCATCTACTGCAAGGGAGCAGCACTTTCACCAATAGACTGTTCAGGGTTCTCTTCATAGCACAAAATATCAATCATGAAACCTTCTCCAACTGCACCTTCACCAATGCCCTCCCCTGGCCTCTCTCTCACAGTGCCAAGCCTCAGCTCTTCTCTATGACTCCTTCATTGCCTTCAAAACTAGTACCACCTGAGAGACTCTCACATGTGACCAGGTTTGGCTACCAGCACAAGGTCACTTCTGAACACAGCTTCTGTGTGCTAACCCTGAGAAAGCAATTTACACAATATTTCACCTTGGTAATGTCGGTCTCTTCTTTATTTTATTTATTTTTATTTTTTTGTTTTGTTTTTGTATTTTTTTACTGGTTATTTTATTTATTAACATTTCAAATGTTATCCTCGTTCCTGGCACAAACCCCTTAGCCCATCCTCCCTGCTTCTATGAGGGTGCTCCTTCACCCACCCACCCACCCATTCCCTCTTCACCACCCTAGCATTCCCCTTCTTAATCTCTGCTGGTTTCCCAGCTCCAACTGACCAGCATCAATTGTCCCAGGAAAGCAAAGTTTTTACTTCAATGGGTCTGGTTTCTTGCTAATCACAGATGAGTCTTTAGCTCCAGCTAACCGGAACCATGTATTCTTAACTCAAAATAGCAAATGCCCTTAATAGAGTCATTAGGGGGCCTCCCAAACTTCCCTCTGAAACTTTACAAGCCAGGCCTCCATCATCGGCATTGTTCTCAATATACTTATTCTCAAATCTCCAAAAGAGTAGTTCATAGAGCTCTTAACAAGCAATGTTTCTTCTAGCTTAAACTTCTAAAGTCCTCCACAATTGCTCCAAATAATATGGTCAGGTACGCCTTATCAATAAACCACTCTCCTGGTACCAATTAGGTTTAAGTTAGATAGGGTTACTGTCCCTGTGATAAAACACCATGACCAAAAACATGTTGGGAAGGCAAGGGTTTATTTGGCTTATGCTTCCGCATCATAGTTTATCACTGGGAAGTTGGGACAGAAACTCAAACAGGGCAGAACCCTGGATGGAGAGGCAACAGGGCAATGCTCCCTACTATGTTGCTCCTCATGGCTTGCTCCACCACCATGCAGGGCCACTAGTCCAGGGATAGTACCACGTACAGTGGGCTGGCACCACACATCAATCGTCAGTTATGGAATGTTCTACATGCTTTACTACAGCCAGATCTGATGGAGGCATTTTCTTAACTAAGGTTTTCTCCTCTAAAATGACTTTCTTCACTCTTGAGTTGACATAAAACCAGCCAGCACAACTATATTGTGCAATTTTGACATATAATTTCCCTTTCTTTAATTTCTAAGTATTTCTGTAAGCATTGCCTTTCCTTTCCCTTTATTTGGTTTGTAACGTTCACTAAGGTTGGCAAAGTTGATGAGGTTTCCATTCTTTGAATTATTTCAGAATTTTTAATCAATCGATTAGCATCTGCCACCATAACCTATGATCCCACCAAATGGAAGAAACAAGCATGACTGGCTTTCCCACTGCAGCCCCTGCTACAGTCCTGGTAAGCACAAATAGTCTTCAAATTGCCAGATCAACTCAAATGTCAGTTTATTCATAATTTCATTCACTCATTTAAATTCATTTAACAGCTATTCTCCAACTTTCTGAAGAGGAAATGAGGGATGTTCTAGGTGCTTTGGTTAGTATACTGGATATATAGAAATCATATAATCTGTTTAATGGTAATTCAAATTTAAACCGCTATACCAATTTTCTCTAAAATCACTTTTATAAACTTTTTCTTTTCATCATTTTTTCTTTTTTTTCTTCTTGGAAGCATCTGAATCCCTCCTATAAATGAATTAAGCAGAATCATACTGGAGAAGTTAACAGAACATACTGTGGGTCTGTCCCTTCAGGCTTCCCTTTTGTGTGGTAGTACCTGTAAGACTGTTTCATTTAGGAGGGAACAAATTTTTCTCTGCTGTCATTATTACCAGCCAAGTATTCAAACTTCTGCCATCTGGACACAGCCTTAGACTAAAAGAGATGAAAATACAATATAAGCAAGGTGGGAGCCAGGGCTATGGTATTTTGTTAAGGATTACCAAATGATAAAGCACTCTAAGGTACACAACAACTATTTAAGCAATGGCTTGCTGCCTCTTTCAATTCTTCCTGTGGGGTTTTGTTGACTGTTTTCCTGTGGTTTCTGGTAGATTCAAATGTGGTAGATATTGAAGGGCAGACGCATGTAATGTATCATTGTTGGTAAGAGGTTTTCATTTGCTGTAAAATAAGAGAAGATCTTGATTCATATCTGCGATAATATCTCAGAATCTGACTGCTGTCATGGGAGCTGTGACCATCACTGTGGATTTCACAAAGACTTTAGGAATCTCAGAAACCTAATGTAGACCTTCAGAGCCTCCCCATGTCATGTGCCTGGGAACCTGCTTGCTCTTGCAGGTAAACAGTGGGAATGAATGCAAGAGCTGCCTGCATATTTCCACTGGTTTTGTTACTTGACTAAACTGAAAACTTTGAAGCTTTAGATATCATTGAGTTCTCTTGGGAGGCTACTGGTCTGTCCATGTACTTTAGCCATCAAGTTAATCAATGAGCTTCTGTGAAATACAGCACAGAATAAAGACATCATCTCTATGGTGTTTCAGTTCTTGAAAACAACAAACCCTGCAATCCTTCTGCATCACGTTTTAAGAAAATAATTGTACAGTGCTCTTTGGAGGAATTAAATAAGACCAATTAAACACAGTAGGAATGAAGCCCAAATATGTTGTTCTAGTTATGACTAAAACTTTCAGTTGAGGAGACTTCTGCATTCTCATTAAAAAGAAAATGGTATATTTCTCTATAAATGTGGCATTTGAAGAAAGTGGGCCATGTAGCTGACATAAATAATTTTGCATCATTGTTGCATTTAGAAAATTGCATTCTCTGAAATTTCCCTATTTTGGGAATTTATTTGGTGGGTAAACTGTCACCCACCATTTTCTTAGCCTCAGTCAAGAAACATACTGCCTGGGCAATTAGAGAATTACACACTTTAAAAGATTAAAGTTGATTTAAGAAAAGCCACCTCCTTCTGAAAACCATACTTATTTCCTATTTCCTATGGACTGTTTTAGAAACAGCATGCTATCTAAGCAATGTAAAGAGCTCTGCAAATTTAGTGTCACCTGAACTTTGTTGGCATTGTTTCTGCAGGGTTTTTCAGGAATTGATCTCATAGCAATGGGTTTATTCTACAGACATCACAGCTAACTCCATGACTGTGTTGCTAAGACAGACTATTTCTGACTGGGTAATTAATAATGAGCAGATAGACTCTATTGGTTCCTAACTCTAGAGCAGTGGACCTCAACCTGAGGGTCGTGACCCCTTAGAAGGGGTCAAATGACCCTTTCAGTGTAACAAATTAGATATTCTGCACATAAGATACTTGCATTCCTAATCATAACAGGAGCAAAATCATATTTACAAAGTAGGAACAAAAATAATTTTATGGTTGGGGTCACCACAACATGAGAAACTGTGTTAAAGGGTCACAGCATTAGGAAGGTTGAAATCCACTGTTCTAGAGTCTAGGAAGCTCCGGTCTGTGAAAGAATCAGCAACTCCAGAAGCCTGTATGCAGTGATTTATATAACAGAGGGCACCATGGCAGAGGTCAAAGTGAGCGTGAGAGAGAGAGAAGGGGAGACTGGACTGGCCCTTTAATCAAGAGCCCACTCTGGAGTAAACAAACTCTCTCTGGATACAGCATCAGTAGCGTCTTGAGATGTGAGGCCTCATGGGACAGCCATCCCCTTAAAGGTCTCACCTTTTCATATTGTCACAGTGCTGAATACATTCCAGTAAGAACCTTAGAGAAAAAGTCAAGTAATAGCCTAAGGCAAACAAGAAATAGGCTAGAAAGTAGAAAATGATTACTGAAGACTTGCTTTATCCCTCTACGCAAGAGGACTTTGCATATATGATTATAACATAATAAATATAATATAATATTGGAATTCAGGTCTCAAATTTTGTGGGTTAGAGACATATCATTTATATCTATTGCCAATACAAGAGTGATTATTATTTTGTTATTGTTACTTATTATGTTAACAAGTTTATTACTTTAACACTTTTCAGTGGAGTGATGTTTGGGAGATGGGATATAGGGAAGGGCTCTAGAAACTTAGAGACTAACTCTGAGAACTGACATCTATCTGGCTGAAGGCTTCCAACCTGGGCTTAAAAGATCACTTCAACTTACTGGTCATTAAGTCCCACTACATGGGAGGCCACTATGCCCTTCCTTATGTGACATAGGAATCCATTAACAATGTCTATCTTATCCATGTCTATCTTATCCAATGTCTATCTATGTTCAACGAAGTTTGAACATCTTTACATTATTTCGAGAAGTTGTATCTTGAACTTTGAATTAAATAGCAAAGAGAAAAACACATTAAACCTGACAAAAATATTCATTTCCGGAAGAAAAGCACAGAAGATTTATGAACCTTATCTTCACTGGTTATTGAAATTCATATTCACTTTGTCCTTTGGGCATAGAGTTATTTGAACTAAAAATAACTTATTAATTTAGAGGATTCCAATTACCAGCTTTTAGAACATATCTACCCTACAATTTACTAACTTTAATGATTGATACATCTTCCCCAAACCTGCTTTAGTAATGACTAAGCCTAGGGTCTGGCACAGTTAAAGGAAAAATTAAACCAATTATATTTATTTAGAGAGTCCATCTACCAAGACTTTTTTCTATAAGTGTGTAGTGGACAAAAACTAGACACAGATGTTAAATTTAACATGGTCAAAAGCAATTGTGATTGTGTGTGTGCAGTGGAGGTGAGGTTATATATGTGTACAATATTGGTAACTATGGAAACAAACAAAACAGACTGATTGGGGAAATCTTTGTTTACACAGTGGATAAGGGAGGAGGAACTCACCCTAAATAAGGAAGTTGCAAATGAAAGTGAAGATATTTTTAAGAAAACCAAAAATTGAGCCAGAAATGAACTTAATGAGATTATATATATAATATATAATAATGATGAGATTAATATTAATAATTCTAATAATTAATTATTAATTAATTATTAGAATTATTATAATAATTCTAATAATATTAATTATTAATAATCAGTATCGTAATTAGTAATAATAATAACAAGATTATATGTGTGTGAATATATATATATTCACACACATATAATGTATGTAATTCCAAAACTATGCCTTAGATTTTCTAGGCTTTAAATAAAACATATTTGCCTCCATGTTTTATTCTCGGTGAGGCTTAGAGCCAAATGTTCAGAGCTAGTACTTCTTGCAATTGTCAAATTCTTTTAAGATAAACAGTTCTGCACATGACTCAAAACTCAACCTCCCAGTGGCTAACATCTAGCTTCCATTTGCCCAAACTTGTTGATTTAATCATTGCATTTATTTTCAAGTATTGAAATCACCAACACAAATCAATTAAGGATAAATAATGTGTGCCTTTATGTGCATGTATCTAGATATTCTATATAGGACTTCTAACCAGCAATAAACATCATACTTGCCTTTTCTCTGTGCATACTGTATATTCTTCTAATCTTACATCCTTGTTTCTTCTTACTCTGAGGAAGAATGATTTAGACCTTTGGAGGATATATCACCTTCATGTACATCCACAGCCTCTGAATCTTCTTTGAGGCCAAGATAGGTAAAGCCTCACACTGAGTCTTGCAGAATAGACATTGAGTGAAGGCCATGAACATCATAGCTTTCTTGGGACATGATCCCAGAAAGTACATTGAGGGACAGGGAAGGAAGAGAAGTGAGACTATACAGTCATGGTAGAACATATGGATGGTATTTATTAGAGGTGACTACTTTTCCAATACTTCCCACTTGTCATTGATTGAGGACTGTCATTGAACACTGTGTTTTCAGTGCTCACAGTTTGCCCTTTGGGGCTTGGGGGAAGTCTGATCTCACTGCTACATCTGAGTCTGTGGTTTTGGTGGGAAAAGCTAGTGCCTAGGGAATATGGAAGGAACATCAGACATAAGTGCTATAGAGACAATGAGAGGGAATAGGAATTGGAGCAGTCATATTTTCCTCACATTAACCTTAGCATGATTTAGTCACCTGCATTAGTTGGCTTTGTTTGGATAAGAGGCAGGAATAAAGGTATAAAGAGGACAAAAATATTCTGCTGATGCTTTCTGGATTATAAATTATATTCTTATGATCATTAACATATTCAGATTTTCATGAAGAATATATTGCAAAGGCAAATATAAATGCCATTTAGACTGCTGCTATGGCATATTCCATATTCCTATAGTGTCTTTGAGACACCCTCTCAAACTCACAATATAGCGGAGGATGATTGTGAACTTAGGATCCTTCTGTCTCTACCTCCCAAGTTTTGGTATCACAGGTATGCACAACCACATCTATGATAAGCTGGCATTCTATAAACTGAGGTACAATCCTACCCCTACCCCTGCATATCACCTCCTCCTATTTTGTGTGCAGTCAGATATTGTTAAACATCATATAAACCATGGAGAGAGGGAGGGAGGGAGGGAGGAAGGGAGAGAGAGAGAGAGAGAGAGAGAGAGAGAGAGAGAGAGAGAGGGGGGGGGGATTATGAAACTGAGCTACTCAGTTTCTCAGTGAGCCAAATTACATCTGGCTTCTGAGCTTTATAACACTTTGTAAGTAGTTGCCCCTTCTCTTCTGATATAAACTTCAGGCTAACTTTTCTTCAGGCCTTTTGCCCTGATCCCTTTGTATCTCCAATGCTGAGCTGCTGTCAAACTTGTGGGAAATAAAAGATTTTTTTTTTTTTTACAAATGCCAAACAAAGATCACAGACACAAACCTAGTTTAAAATTACAAAATCGATATTTTTAAAAAAGGGATGAAAAACCCCAGGAAACCTCCAGGTTGTCTAAAAAGTCCTCAGTTCAAAGGTAGTGATTTGGGGATGAGTCGGAGGATCTGAGTGTCAATAGAATCTGAGTTTGATAGGAAATGAATGATCTTTTTCATGGTGGTTTGGGACTCTTTGACTTATGGCCATTGTACAAGGTGAAACTTTTAGTGTGTGTGTGGGGGGGTTGGCTAATGAAAGAGTGTGCAGAGGAAAATCATTTACCTTATCTTCTTCTAATGCATGCTCCTTATTTTTTCTGGAAGAAAATAAATAAGCAAATAAACTTGATTATAGAAATCTCAGTGGTTTATTCAAGGATTCTCTTTGAATACAGGAGTGAACTGGTAGGAACTAACATGACTAGTTGAATATAGGAACTAATGGGTTATATACTTTCAGGATATTTGCATGTGCTCTTCAAGATTCTGCAGAAAGCAAGTGTTGGGGTACAGTTGGTGTGGAACCTCCTGGAACCAATATAATGCAGGGCTAACTATTCTAAGAAAATATATTGATGCCTCTTGCTATAGAGTTGTGCTGGATGGAATAGTCTGACTAGTAAAGACTTATTGCATCAAAATCGTATCTTCATCCAATATGTTGAAATCGTTCTGCGAGCCAACTGTCTCCCATGCTAGGAGTACCTGAAGAATGACCTCAGTTTCTGTTCTCCACACAAATCTCTTGTTCTTGTAGACTTTGAAGCCCTGCTCCAAGAGATTTGGTATTTTTGCCTCCAGAAACCCAAGTTTTCCCCATACTATCAACCTAATCTCAATGGGAATAGTGCCAGGCTGCCAGCACGGATGTCTGGAGGATTACTGATGTCATTCCTTGAACATGTCCTCAGAGCCCCAGCATCTTTGCCCTTACGGTTTTCCAAAGAACAGTCCCAGCAAACCAGTGGCTCAGACTTCTTTATAGTCCTGTCTCTTTTGTTCAGGTTTGGAGCTATGTGGTTGTTCCAGGAATGAAAATGCTAGCTGTGAAGCTCCTGTAACAAGTCTGTCTGTTTTGTTTTGTTTGGGGGGGCACTTTTCTCTTTTTATTTTTAATTTCTTTCTTTATTCACTTTGTATCCCAATATCAGCTCCTTCTCCCAGTCCCCTCTCACACAAATCCTCTCTCCAGTCCTTCTTCTGCATCTCCTCTAAGATGGAGGTGCCCTTGTGCTCCCCTGGGTACTCCCCTTCCTGGCACATGGTGAGCATGGGTTGGACCTAGGCCTCTTGCACATATGTATCAGAAGTAAAGTTTAGTCTTGATGCAGGTCCCCCAACAACTGAAGCAGGGGCTGTCCCTGAGCATGGTGCCTGCCTGTGGTGCTGCTCCCCTACCTGGGCCACCTTATCTGGCCTCAGTGGGAGAGGAGGTGTCAAGTCCCTCTGTTTGTAAACAGAGCTACAAGCAGAGTGGTCTACTCTAATGCATACTTTCTGCCCAGACCAAACATAGCCATGTCTATTCTTTGTTTATTATTTTTCAGCATAAATGCCAACAGTGAAACCCACACTGTAACTCTAGTGAGTAGGTGGTACTGAGCAAAGCACAAGGAAACCCCCATGAGGTGACTCAGCACAAGTTACAGGAAGGGACAGTATCACCAGCTGATGGAGAGAGAAAATAAAATAGGAGAGTTACCCTAAAGGATGACTGAGAACGGAGCCTCTACAGTGACAGTGGCTCAGTGCCACTCAAATTAATGAATTTTTCGCTATTTTTTTAGTTTTTTTTTAGGAATCCTGGTTCAGGAGCACAGTGTCAGGGAAACACAAAATGAATTCATTGAAATCTTGGAAGTACCAGGAAAATAAAAGAAGGAATCTTTTATCTCTCTTCCTCTCTATCTACCTTTCTCTTCCCCCCTCTCTCTCCCTCTCTCTCTCTCTCTTCATATGTGTGTGTGTGTGTGTGTGTGTGTGTGTGTGTGTGTGTTATGGGTACACAGCAAAGCTCCAAGTGACTTGCTTAATGCCACCTTAAGAACAACAAAGTGTGAGGGCTGAGCGATTAAGAGCACTGACTGCTTTTCCAGAGGTCCTGAGTTCAATTCCCAGTAACCACATGGTGGCTTACAATCATCTATAATGGAGTCTGATGCCCTCTTCTAGTGTGTCTGAAGACAACTACATTGTGCTCATATACATAAAAAATAAAATAAAACTTAAAAAACAACAACAACAACAACAAATGGGTCTTTTGTAAGATCCAGATTCGCTACCTTGCTACATTTTCAACTCTTTCTATATTCACTGTATCTACTATCATAGAATCTTCTGCACCTAACATCTTAGAACTGGGGGTTACTGATATTCCAACTACTAAATACTTTCTAGATCTTGATCCAACATTCATCAGCCACAGCACTTACCAATCGTTACAGTGCTAACAATTCCTGGAGACTAGAATCCTTATCGCCTTTCTTAGAGGAGAGAGAGGTTTACACTACTTTCCTCATACTCGGACTCAATCTTGGAGACTGGAATACACGCAGTAATTCTGTACCTCAAGGGACTCTTTACTGGCACTTTCTCCTCCTCCTGGGAAAAAAGTGTACCTTAGCCTTTTGAAGTCATGTTTTCCAGTAAGCGGTAAAACTATATCATATCCCAATACACAAAGGCTAAAGACACCATTTCTTCCCTGTATTTGGAAAGTAGATCCCACATCATATCCTAGTCACATATTGTTCCTTACAAGCCCAGTCACACCATGTTCCTCCCAAACCCTCCCACATCATGCATGCTTTCCAGCTTTGCCTGTTGCTGAGTGAACTGAAGGGACAGGTGCCTATGTAGAATTTGGCAGAGGTGGGAAGTAGGGTTTCTATTTATGCAGCATGGAATAAAGAAAGTTTTCACAAAGATACTGTGCAATGTAAGTGAGGGGAAGTTTTCAAACATTTGCCCAGCTTCTGCTAAACATGAATTTGGTTCCTGTTTTGTTTTTGATTCCTTTTTAAGTCTTTATTCAGGAGAAGCTCAGAAGTACATGTGCAGATGGAACTGTTCCAGTTCCCCAAACCCATGCCTCCAGGCTTTTTAAAAATCTAGTCTTCAGTTGCAGGGTATTGGTGGGGGGCAGGGTGTTCAGCCTTTAACCCAGTGCTCAGGAGAAAAAGGCAAGCGAATCTCTGTGTTTGAAGCTGGCCTGGTCTTCATAGTGATTTATAGGCCAGCCAAGGCTATACAATGGGATCCTTTCCCCTCCCTGCCCTGCCCCCACAATGTCTTCAGATCCATGAGCTAATATGGGCTCAACTACTGGGGTCCTTGGTCTAACCATACTTATTGACTTAGCTACGATCAGACTGTTGATTCATGGCCAAGGTTAATTGAGCTGCTTCAGTCTCTGGCTCACCCAAAGAGAAATTATTTGTCAATCTCTACTTTGTTTATTATTATTTAAAAACCTTAAGACAAAAGTGGTCATGTAACATGATAGTAAATTTATTTGGGAACATAAGCAATTCATTCATTCTAATACATTAAACCCAAAGCTAGTTATTGGAGAATTGTGCTTAGAAAGAAACTGAAGAACCTCGAGCAAATAGGCACAGGGGAAAATTTCCTGAAGAGAACCCCAATAGCTTCTACTATAAGATCAAGAATTGACAAATGGGACCTCATAAAGTTGCAAAGCTTCTGTAAGGCAAAAGACACTGTCAATAGGACAAAACGGCAACCAACAAATTGGGAAAAGATCTTTACCAACCCTATATCTGATAGAGGGCTAATATCCAATGTATACAAAGAACTCAAGAAGTCAGTCTCCAGAGAACCAAATAACCCTATCAAAAAATGGGGCATAGAGCTAAACAAAGAATTCTCTACTGATGAACACCAAATGGCTGAGAAACACTTAAAGAAATGTTCAACATCCCTAGTCATCAGGGAAATGCAAATCAAAACAACTCTGAGATTCCACCTCACACCAGTCAGAATGGCTAGGATAAAAGACTCAGGTGACAGCAGATGCTGGAGAGGCTGCGGAGAAATAGGAACACTCCTTCATTGCTGGTGGGATTGCAAACTGGTACAACCACTCTGGAAATCAGTGTGGCGATTCCTCCGGAAATTGGACATAGTTTTACCAGAGGACCCAGCCATACCACTCCTGGGCATATACCCACAAGACGCTCCATCATGTAATAAGGACACATGCTCCACCATGTTCATAGCAGCCTTATTTATAATAGCCAGAAACTGGAAACAACCCAGATGTCCCTCAACAGAGGAATGGATACAGAAAGTGTGGTACATCTACACAATGGAGTACTACTCAGCTATTAAAAACAATGAATTTATAAAATTCTTAGGGAAATGGATGGATCTGGAGAGTATCATCCTGAGTGAGGTAACCCAATCACAAAAGATCACACATGGAATGCATTCTTTGATAAGTGGTTATTAGCCCAGAAATTGGGAATACAGGAAGAACGACCCACAAACCACAAGAAACTTTAGAAGAAGGAAGACTAAAAGGTGGACATTTCATTCCTTCTTAAAAAGGGGAATCAAACACCCACAGAAGGAGTGGCAGAGA
>JADRCD010213965.1:0-21819 GCA_019843815.1 Montemys delectorum
GAGTCAGTTTCCTTTTGGCAAATATATTTTTAATCTCAGCAACAGAAATGAAACCTGAATAGGCACTGTCCTGGTCTCTGCCCTTTTCACAATGAGAAGTGAGGGTTGTCTGTCATTTCTCTGATGAGGCAGGAGAGGCTCTGAGTTCATGTGCTAGGTGTAAAGTTCATGAATGGAGTAGTCTCACCCTAAAGTCCATTGTTTAATGCCAGTCCGAGTACTTGCTCAACCCCCATTCTGATAAAGCATCCTCTGGGATAATCATCTTCCCTAGTTCTATGTGAATGCCTATAGAACCTAGAAAAAGCTTTCCTAAGCTACTGGGAAGAGAGCTGGCACCTGGACTGCACTACCACTTTCTCTGGTAAGCGTAGTGACCTTTACAATACATATCACATCTTGCTGGGCAATTGGAGTTGATGTTGGATTGTTTTTCTTCAATAATCCACTTTTTTTTTTTTTAAAAAAGACTTATTTATTTATTATATGTAAGTACACTGTAGCTGTCTTCAGATATCTCAGGAGAGGGCTTCAGATCTCATTACAGATGGTTGTGAGCCACCGTGTTGTTGCTGGGATTTGAACTCAGGACCTTTGGAAGAGCAATCAGTGCTCTTAACCGCTAAGCCATCTCTCCAGTCCCCGATAATCCACTTTTAACATTCACTTTACATCCCAATCGCAGCCCTACTCCCTCTTTTCCTCTCAGTCCCACTCTCATAAATCCTTCCCCCCATTACTGATTCCCCTTTTCCTCAGAGAAGGGAAGCCTCCTTGGGTACCATCCCACCCTGAGATCTCCAGTCCCAGCAGAACTAAACAGATACTGGCCCTCTGAAGCCCAGCTAGAAAGTTCAGGTAGGGGAAGGGGATCCAACAGCTGGCAATGGAGTCAGAGGCAACGCTCACTCCAATTGTTAGAGGACCCACTTGAAGAATAAGCTGCACATTTGCTACAAATGTGTGAGGGGACCTACATCCAGGGCCTGCATGCTTCTTGGCTAATGGGTCAGTCTCTGTGAGCCCTCATGGGCCCATGTTAGTTGACTCTGTAGGTCTTCCCATGGTTCCCTTGACCCCTCTGGCTTGCTCAGTTCTATCCCCCACTCTTCCACGAGACTTCCTGAGCTCCGCCTGATGCTTGGCTGTGGGTCTCTGCATCTGTTTGCATCTGCTGGTAGATGGTCAAGAGACAGTTATGCCAGGTTCCTATCTGTATGTTTCTGGTTCTGCAGAGAAGGTGGGCGGAGAGGTGGTCAGACCTGATATTGGAGTTTTAACACAGGCCACTCGGGACCCAGTAGAGCCTACTTAAACTTCATATTAATATTCAGGACTAGAAATGGAAGCCAGGATTTGTATATGCTAGATAGGTGCTCTACTACTGAGATATACCCTTAGCTTTTTCTTTTCTTTTTAAAAATTACTCGATGGGCTGGAGATATGTCTCAGTGGTTAAGAGCACTTACTGGTCTTGCAGAGGACCTGGGTGTTGAGTCCCACTACTTACTTACAATTGCTTATCACTCCAGTTCCAGGGGACCCAATGCTCTTTTATGGCCTTCATAGGGCATCAGGTACACATGCAGTGCACAACATACATGCAGACAAACATTCATACATATGAAATTAAGAAAACAAACAACTTTAAAAACCATCAAGAAAGAAATAGGCTCAAAACCTAAGATGGGCCAGCGTGCTTTTACCTCTAGTGTGGTAGGTGTATTTTCCAACTTAAAAAATAGTAGCTGTCTTTTCCACCCACAGCTTTCCTGCATGATAGCCAACAAAAGTAGCATAAATTTAAGGTGTATGTCATGATTATTTGCTTAACGTGTGCTTTGAGAAATGATTATCATAGTCAGGCTGATTACTACATCTATCTCCCACTGTAGCTTTCCTCTATCCTCCCCCCTTATCTCCCCCTCTGCTGCCTGTGTCTTCTCTTTTCTCCTCTCACTTTCTCTTCTCCTCCCTTCCTTTTTTCTGTTCTCTCCCTGTCCGTTTCCACCTTACCTTCTAATCCCGATGTCCTCTCCTTTTCTCATCTACTCCCTTCTTTCCCCCTCCTTCTGGCTCTCTCTTCTCTCTCTCCTTCCCTTCCTTGCTTTTTCCTCCTTCTCCTCTCTCTTGTTTGTCCTTCTGTTCTCCCCTCCTTCCCTTCCCTTTCTCTTTTTTGATGGTGAGAATAAACTGAAGGTCTATTCTCTTGAAAAATTCAAATATAAACAGTATCATTAGCTATACTCTCCATGATGTACATTCCTCCCAGAACTCCCCAGAACTCATTCATCTGCTATCTAGACATTTGGACTCTTTGGCAGACATTTCCCATCTCCCAGCCAGTCTGCCCAGCATCATACTTTTTGCTTTCATGACGTCAGCTTTTTAAATTTAGTTTCACATCAAAAGTGAGATAATGTAATGTTTTTTTTGTGCTAGCTTGAGAATTTAAGATGCTCTTTCCTGCCTGATCTTCCTCCAATTTTCTGCTCTTTCTTTCCTCCTGGATTCATGACTCTCTTCCTGTTTGCAGCATCACAGCCACAGCTGCCAGTGTAGGAGCAGCTGGCATCCCCCAGGCAGGACTGGTTACCATGGTGATTGTGCTCACATCCGTCGGCCTGCCCACAGAGGACATCACACTGATCATAGCTGTGGACTGGTTCCTGTGAGTTTGCTTTGGGTTTAATCCTGGGCCTATCTTTTCTCATAACTTTTTCCTAAAGGATTTTGCAAGAACAGAGTTGTAGGATGTTAGAGGGTGAGGGAGGCATTGGGATGATCTAGTGATGGCCTCCAGACTCCAAGCTCATAGATTTATTATCTTTGGGATGCGGAGTGAGGAAGAATCAGAATAGGAGGTCTCTGTCCAAGAGCCAGCCAACTTCTCTTCAGTTCGTTTTTTGTAGAAATCATACAAAGGTATTCAAACATATTTCTTTGAACAAAAAAATTAAAGAATATTTTTCTTAGTGAAAATGCTAATTTTGAAGAATTTTAGAAGTGAGAAGAAAATGCAGGTTACCTGTCGCATTAAATAGTGAAGAATCTTGGCTTATAAAATCATCTGTGGTGATGGGCAAAAGAATGTTGGTGGATTTACAATCTGAACTATGACTAGGCACATTTTCTCTCTCTTTTTCTCCTCCCTTCCTTCCCTCTGTTCTTTCTCACTAATTAGATTTGTTCTTTGACAGTTTCATACAATCCTCCCACTCCACTCTCTCCTAATTCCTTTTCACCCCTGTCAGCCTTCTTCCCTACATCTCTCCTTCCCACACTCAGATTTTTATTTGTGACCTGCTGAGTCGGAACAGAGCCATTTGTGTGTCTTGGTTTGAGACTCTGCCATGGAGCTTATGAAAAGATGCACACCTGAAGACAAGACTCCTCCTTTCACAGAATCTATCTTAGCCAATAGTTCAGCTGGGAGGAGCCACTCTCTAATCTCTATTCCTCCCTTCTTCTCCTGCTCTTTCTTTTCTTCCTTCCCTTTCTTCCCTTTCCTCCTCCTACCTCTCTCCTTTTCCTATCTTCCATTTCCTCTTCTTTCTTTCCTTCCCTGTCTCCCTCCTGTCCTCTCCTCCCTTGCTTCTTTCCTTCCTTTCTCATTCTCCTTCCTGCATCACTTTGTCCTTTCACCATTCCTTCTCTCTCTCTCATTTCTTTTTTTTTTTTATAACATGGAATTCACATAAAATGTTGATTTTGATCCCCATTGTGGGATTTGTGGGCAAAAAAGTCATATTTGTACAGAAGGACTGAAATTCCACATGAACAGTCTACATCTAGATAGACTTATATGTAACTGTCTATATCAAACATTCCAGTCTAATAGTCTTCATCCAACACTCATGTTAAGACTCTATCAGATGCTAATGTCTAACAGTCTGCATTAGACTCTCATATCTAACCACTGATAAGTGATTTAAACAAAAATCACATATCAAAGAATAGATCTGAGGATTTCAGGGACGTTATTGTTAGGAAGGAAAACTGAAGAAGAGTTGGACCTGTTCAAGATCATGTGGTTATGGATTAAACTGGAAGCTTTCCTAGTCTACACTTGGTTCTCAAAGGAGCTTTCAGCCCCCCATTAATCTATTTATCTTTCACCAGTGACCGACTTCGTACAATGACTAATGTACTGGGGGACTCAATTGGAGCAGCCGTCATTGAGCATTTGTCCCAACGGGAGCTGGAGCTGCAGGAGGCTGAGCTGACTCTACCCAGCCTGGGGAAACCCTATAAGTCACTCATGGCACAAGAAAAGGGGGCATCAAGGGGTCGGGGAGGTAATGAGAGCGTCATGTGAGAAGCTTCTAGCTCTCTGTCCAGGACTGAGGGAAGGGCCTGGGAGGGGAGTCCTGGGGACAATCTGTTGCCCAACTGACTGTGGGCTGAACATATATGTTCTGTGTGGGTTCTCTGGGGACTGTTGAGATAAAAGAGAAGGCATGAAAGGTATCCAAGGTGTATTCATCACTGTTGCATTTGTGTTCTCCAAATATAAGAACAACCTAAGGGAGGAAAGATTTTTTTTTTTTTTTTTTTTTTGCCGTATATAATATTCATCATAGTAGAACACAATTCACTTTATGGTGGTGGTCAGTAAGCAAAGACAAAAGAAATAGGAGGTGACCAGGGCAGAGTACAGCTTCCCAGGACCATCCCACCTGTGACTACATCCTTCAGCAATACCCATCCTTCTACTTTTCATTTCTTTCCAATACAGCCCTCATATTCGGGAACCATCAAGGGACTGATCCATTCATTAAGTCAGAGCTCTCCTGATGTAATCGTCTCTCAGACACACAGAGGTGTGCTTTAAGAATTTCCCAGGCACTGTTTCAGTCAAGTCAAGTTGAAAAAGACAGTTCATCATCACAAAGGTCTCTGTTCATCTCTGAGTATATGCTGAGAACTTGAAGGATGGTGTGAGGAAAAAAAAAAAGGAGAGAAGGAGACATTTAGAGTTGGGGGAGGAAAATTTTCAAATTCAGCAAGAAAGATCAATTTTTATTCTTTTGTGTTTTGAAGGTGTGCTGGAGCTGGCAAGGGTAAAGAAAATACCTGCTATTTCTTATGATAAAAGTTATCTGTGGCTTTTATGTTAAAATCCTCAAGACTACCTTCAAATTTAAAGACTCAGAGAACTCAGAAAAGCCATTCTCCTCTCAGATATGGTTTATTACGGTGAAGTGTGGGTGCCTTTCAAATCAACAAAGGTCAAGTGGTTGGGTTTGGGTTCTAGTGGGTTTTCACTAGAACAGATGTGTGTTTTCAGTCTCTTTCTAGTGAAGTCATGGAATCCAGTGACTTCTCACAGCAATGAGAGGCAATATGCGTGGTACACTGATGTCTTGTGACAACACACACATATATAAGCAAATTAAGAGCAAAAGAGTTTATTTGGCTCTTTGTTCTTGGTTATAGCCCACCATTACAGGGAAGTCAAAGAGTCAAAAAGTGAAAGCAACTATTCACAGCCAGTCAAGAGCAGAGAGAATGAATGCATGCTCACAAGTGTTCAGTTTGCTCTTTGCATTTCATTAAGTCCAAGGTTCAGCCTATAACATGGTGTGGTCTACATTAAGGGTGGCTCTTCTTGTCTCAAATAACTCAATCAAAACCCCTCACATATCCAGAGGAATACCCACTCTCAACAATTTCTCATTGAGATTTCCTCCCACATGATTCCAAACTGTCAAATTGATAATTAGGACTAAAAACCATCAAGAAACTCACATGAGTTGTCACCCAGGCATGAAACATCCACTGACTCATTATTTTTCAATCTCTGAAATGGACACTCCAGTGCAGTGTGGTCCAGGGCACCAAGTTTATACCAGTAGGCACTGACATCATGGTCAGCATACACTAGTGGGTATAGCCAGAGGTCCCTGTTTCATTTGACACTTCTATCAGTAAGATTATTCCAAAGGTCAGAAGTGTTCTTATTTCACTTCTGTTGCTACCATAAAATACTTTGACCAAAAGCAACTTAGGGAGGGAAAGGATTCATCTGATGTAAAATTCCAGGTCACACTCCATCACTGGGGGACATTAACACAGGAACTTGCAGGCAAGCCTCCTTCTAGTCCACACAGAAAATGGTAGAAGCCAGAAGGGCAGGGAGGTCATTCACAAGAAAGATGGGTTCAAGCCTGATAACTAAGCCATAAACAAGACATGACTCTATTTATGGGTCCCTACCTTTGTCCCCTAAATGGCTTTTACCAGTCTCCATCACTGGTATTGCTTCATTGAAAAGTTAGGTTTCCGACAAGGACATTTCAGGAGACACTATCAAGCCACTCACATAAAAACATGATCCTAGCTGACGTCTGTGTCTTCTTTGTCCAAGAAAGACAGAATTAACTTTTTCTAAGTTAAATGAAACCCAAGTTGCACATATTTTTTTTTCAATATGGAAGAGAAACCCAAGTACAGGTATTCTTTTTTTTAATGGTTTATATTCTGAATTTAATTCTTTTAAAATATTTATTTTTATTTTATGTGTGAGAGTGTTTTGCCTATACACCATGTGTGTGGAGTGTCCACAGAGGCCATAAGAGAGTGCCAAATAATCGGGAACTAGAGTTACAGATGGCTGTTAGCTGCCATGTGGGTGCTAGAACATGATCCTAATTCCTCTGGAAGAACAGACATTCCTCTTAACTTTTGAGCCATCTCTCCAAGCTCTTAATTCTTTTATTTTAATATTTAAAAGTTCATTATTTAAGAATGTTGTACATGTATCTAACATATTTTCAATATAACTACTCTCCACTCCCCTTCCAACACACATCACAGCCACCTCTACCAACCCCACTTCCCAACTTCATGTCCTCTTTTCATGACCCACTGAGTCCAGCCAGTGCTATCCTTGGATGCACTGATGTAAGGATCGTAGGCAACTGATCAGGTGCCAATTCCATGGAAAACACTGACTTCCCATGCCAGCAGCCTTCAAATGCTAAGGCTTTTTAGATAGAGATGGAGTTATGAGTCTTTCTAGCCAATATGCTGGAATTTTGACTGGCTTGATCTTGGACCAGTATTGTGCAGGCAACCATAGCCATTATGAATTTGTGAGTCCTGTCATGCCCAGAGGACATACAGGGCCATCCATTGGAATACACTGGCATTCTAACATGAGCCTCTTTTCTGGAGAGAAAAGATCTTCCCTACCCCAGCAGCACTTTCAAAGCCATTGTCCACAACTGCTGGCTCTTGAAGTCTTTCTGCCCCAAATTCCACAATGTTCTTTGAGCCATATAGAGGCCAGCCATGATATAGTTGTCTTATTTAAGACTGAGGAAATCTCAGTGCAAGTGTGTTTGGAGGCACCCTCACATTGGGAAATATAGGGGGTGTGGGGCTCCAGGTCCTTGCAAATGCAAGATGCA
Source organism: Montemys delectorum (assembly GCA_019843815.1). Classification (NCBI taxonomy): domain Eukaryota; kingdom Metazoa; phylum Chordata; class Mammalia; order Rodentia; family Muridae; genus Montemys; species Montemys delectorum. The sequence continues at coordinate 7,416 of JADRCD010213965.1, forward strand.
TTTCTGTTTAATAAAACTGAAGCCAGGTGCATGCATTTATTTCCAGCATTTGGGAGGCAGAAGGTATTGGATTTCTAGTCCAAAGGTAGTCTGGTCTATAGAGCAAATTACAGGATAGTCAAGTCTACAAAGAGAAACCCTACCTCTAAAAAACAACACAAAAGAAAACGAAACCAACCAACCAAAAACCAAAATGAAATAACCATCCAAACAAACATCAAACAACAAAGACTCCAGTGTTCAGCTAAATTCCACCCTTTAGATCTGCTTCATCCTTCTTCAAGTTCAAGGGGGTCTATCCTCACAGAGTACTTTGTGTGAAAGAAGCATGACAATTCAAGAGGCAAAAGCTTTAAACATTTTTTTTTCTTTTGGAGCCTCCTTCCTCCTGTCCTCGTTTCTTTAGCAAGTTTCTGTGTTAGATTCCCATTTCTGTGACAATGATAGTTTACCTTGACTTACAAATTTGAAGACTTCTAGACATGATTGGTCAACTTCATTGGTTTGGGACAATAATGAAGCAGATTTGGGCTTACCAAGCTCTTCTGAGGAACACCTCTAATGACTCAAAGACCTCCATTAGGTCATACCTCATAAAAGTTATGTCACTTCCCCATGTGCTGAAATAGGGACCAAAAAAACCTTTAATATATGGGCCTTTTGTGAATATGGTAGATCCAAATTACAGTGGAATGAATTTAATGTCAGTTTTTGTGCTGGTGTTATTAGTGTTCTGGTAGGAACTTGTCTTCTGTGCTGATATATTCAAGTCTATTCCTTACTTTCTCCTCTGTCAGGCTCAGTGTGTCTGGTTTTATGTTGAAGTCTTTGATTCACTTGCATTCGAGTTTTGTACAGGCTGATATATATAGAACAAAATTGCGTTCTTCCACATCCACATGCAAACTAGTATAATTTGTTGAAGATGCTTTCTTTTTTTCCAGTGCGTATTTCTGTCTTTTTTAAATCAAAAATTGGGTGCACATAGGTGTGTGGATTTATATCCAAGTCTCCAATGACGTGTATGATTTTTTTTAAATGACAATACCCTGATGTTTTTATTATTATAGCTCTGTAGTAAAGCTTGAAATCAGGGATGATGTTCAGGATTGTTTTAGTTATTCTGGGTTTTTACTTTTTCCATATAAAATTAAGAATTGTCCTCTGAAGAATTTTGTTGGAATTTTGATGGGGATTGCATTTAATATATAGTTTGCTCTTTGAGAGGATGACAATTTTTACTGTGGTAATTGTACTGACCCATGAGCATAAGAGATTTTTTCCATCTTTTAAAATTTTCTTCAATTTCTCCCTTAAACGATTTGAAGTTTTTATTCATCCAAATCTTCACTTGCTTGATTAGAGTGATTGCAAGGCATTTTACACTATATGAGGTGATTGAAAAGGACGCTGGTCTCCAGGTTTCTTCTTCAGTCTGTCTGCTGTTTTTATGTAGGAGGGGTACTGAATTTTTGTGAGTTAATCTTGTATTCATCTACAAGTGTTGAAGGTGTTTATAAGCTGCAGGAGTTTCCTGGTAGAAGGTTTTTTTGGGGTCACTTGTGTATAATCTTATATCATCTGTAAATAAAAATATTCTGATGTCTTTCTTTCCAACTTATATTCCCTTGATCTTCCTTAGTTGTCTTGTTGCTCTAAGACGTTAAGAACAATATTGAATCAGTATGGAGATTGCATACAGCCTAGTCTTATTCCTGATTTTAGTGGAATTGCTTTGAGTTTCTCTCTATGTAATTTGATGCTGTCTATATGCTTGCTGTAAATTGCCTTTATTATGTTTAGGTAGGTCCCTTGTATCTCTATTTCTCCGGGATTTTTATCATGATTGGGGCAGGGGTTGGCATTTAGTGAGATGGTCGTGTGTTGTTGTTTTAGTTTGTTTATATTGTGGATTACATATACTAGTTATTCTATGTTACATCACCCCGGTACCTCTGAGATGAAGCTTACTTGATAATGGTGGATGGATGGTCTTTTTGATGTGTTCTTGGATTTGGTTTGTGAGTATTTCATTGTATATTTTCGCATCTATGTTCATCAGGGAAATTGGTTTTTAATTTTCTTTCTTTGTTTAATCTTTATGTGGTTTGGGCAGCAAGGTAATTATAGGCTCAGAAAATGAATTTGGCAATTTTCCTTCTGTTTCTGTTTTATGGAATAGTTTGAGGAAGTATTGACACTAACTGTTCTTTAAAAATCTGGTATAATTCTGTGCTGAAACTGTCTGGCCCTGGGCTTTTTTATGATCTAGATGGGTTGAAACAGCAAGAGTTCCTCTTCTCAAACTAATAGAGGCCGTACTGAAGTTGACATACCATTATATGTGCTCTTCCAAAGCCTGAAGAGTAGAGTTCTTCCTGCCTCTCCTAGCTTCATGCAGTTGCAGCAGGTTATCCTTGGCTTGTGGTTGCATCATGCCAAGCTCTGCTTCTATTCTCACATAACACTCTTCTCCTTTTCTGTCTTTTATATTATATAGAGACAATTACTGTAGGATTTAGGGCTTATTCAAGTAGTCCACAATGGTCTCTTTCCTAGATCCCTTGATATCTTCAAGCATCAGCTTTTTAAAATTACTTTTATTTTTTACAGTCCAGTCCTTACCCACTCCTGGTCTACCTTCCCATAGTTCCTCATACCACTCTTCCTCCACCTTATCTCCAAGAGGATGCTGCCACCTCTCCCCCACATCAGCCCTCCATACTTCCTGGAGCCTCAAGTCTTTCTCTCTCTCTCTCTCTCTCTCTCTCTCTCTCTCTCTCTCTCTCTCTCTCTCTTTTATTTTTTATTTTTTATTCTTTAAAATTTGTAAAATATTGTAACAATAAAAATAGGTATTATAAAATTTGTTTGATATAAAACAATTAAACAGTCTTATGTAGATGCTTGTCTGCAGCAATACTGAAAATACATACGTTTTTCTCAATATAAATTTTACATAATTCCAAATACATTAGCTGTATATTTTAAAATAAGACATCACTACTAGTTTTTTTAAATACACATAAATAGATAAAGTCTTTTTGCTTGTTTGTTTGTTTTGTTTTTAGTAGGGTTTAAAATCTTGGCTCTCACTGTGTTACAAGCCCAAAATAAGAACAATTTTTAGACATTGGAGTTCATTGTAATAAGACTGTACTTTAATGACCCTCACATCACCAAAGTATTTTACCTCCCTAATAGCTAAGCTAAGAGTTGACAGTTCTGCTGCACCAAGGAGTGAATTGTAGGCACGATTTTTGGATACAGACTTCCTGCTATGGTCAAAGCTATTTGACTGGAGTGATTGTCTTCATCCTCAGCCCACAGAGAACAGGTTACATTCATTTAAGAAATGGTGTCAAGTCTCTTGAGGATTAGGCATATCTTCTCTCACTAAGGCCAGACCAGGTAGTCCTATGTTGTATAAGTGTCAGGGACTTCAAACCAGCTTGTGTATGCTGGCTGGTGGCTCAGTGTCTGAGAAATCTCAAGGGTCCAGGTTAGTTGAGACTGCTGGTCTTCCTATGAGGCTGCCTTCCTCCTCAGCTTCTTTCAGCCTTTCCCTAATTCAACCACAGGGGTTGCTTACTTCAGTCCATTGGTTGGGTGTAAATATCTGCATCTGTTTTAGTCAGCTGCTTGTTGGGCCTCTTGGAGGTCCACCATGCTAGGCTCCTGTCTATAAGCACACCATAACATTGGTAATAATGTAGACCTTGGAGCCTCCACTTGAGATAGACCCTAAGTTGAACTGGTCACTGGACCTCCTTTCCCTCAGTCTCTTTTCTATTTTGTGCCTGCAGTTCTTTTAGACAGGAACAATTCTGGGTGAGAGTTCTTGACTGTGGGAAGGCAACACTATCCCTCCATTTGATGCCCTGTCTTTCTACTGGAGGTGGACTCTATAAGTTCCCTCTCCCCACTGTTGGGCATTTCATCTAAGGTCCCACCCTTTGAGTCCTGAGAGTCTCTCATCTCACAGGTCTCTGGTATTTTCTAGAGTGGCCCCTACCTCCTACCTCCTAAGGTTGCCTGTTTCCATTCTTTCTGCTGGCCCTCAGGACTTCACTCCTACAATACCTGATCATGTTCCCCCTTTTCTTTCCCTGTCCCCTCTCCAACCCAGATAACTCCTTCCTTCTCCCTCCCCCACCTGTGACTGCTTTCTTCTCCCTTACAAGTGGAATTGAGGTATGCTCACTTGGACCCTTTGGCTTGTTAACCTTATTCAGTTCTGTGGATTGTATCCTGGGTATTCTGTACATTTATGGCTAATATCCACTTATTAGTGTGTACATACCATGAATGTCCTTTTAGGTCTGAGTTACCTCATTCAGGATATTTTCTAGTTCCACACATTTGCCTGCAAAACTCAAGATGTCCTCGTTATTAATAGTTGAGTAGTATTCCATTGTGTAAATGAACCACATTTTCTGTATCCATTCTTCCACTGTGGGACATCTGGGTTGTTTTCACCTTCTGGCTATCACAAATAAGGCTGCTATGAGCATAGTGGAGCATGTGCCCCTGTGGCATGGTAGAACATCTTTTAGGTATATGCCCAAGAGTGGTATAGTTGGGTTTTCAGGTAGATCTATTTCCAGTTTTCTGAGGAACCTCCAGATTGAGTTCCAGAGTGGTTTACTAGTTTGTAATCCCAGCAGCAATGGAGGAATATTTCTCTTTCTCCACATCCTTGACAACATGTGTTGTTACCTGAGTTTTTGATCTTAGCCATTCTAATTGGTGTAAGGTGGAATCTCAGGGTCATTTTGATGTTCATTTCCCTAGTGATTAAGAACTTTAAACATTTCTTAAAGAGCTTCTCAGCCATTTGAGATTCATCTGTTGTGAATTCTGTTTAGTTCTATACCATATTTTCTGATTGGGTTGTATTTTTTTTTTTTTTTTTTTTTTTGGTGGTTAGCTTCTTGAGTTCTTTATATATTTTGGATATTAGGCCTATATCGGATGTGGGGTTACTCAAGACTTTTTTCTCCAATCTGTAGGTTGGTGATTTGTCCTATTGACTATGTCCTTTACATACAAAAGCTGTTTAACTTCATGAGATCCCATTTATCAATTCTTCATCTTAGAGCCTGAGACTTTGGAGTTCTGTTTAGGAAATTTCCCTGTGTGCCAACGAGTTCCAGGCTCTTTCCCACTTTCTCTTCTGTTGGATTTAGTGTAACTGGTTTTATGTTGAGGTCCTTGATCCACTTGGACTTGAGCTTTGTGCAAGGTGACAAATATGGATGTATTTTCATTTTTCTACACACCGACTGCCAGCTAGGCCAGCACCATTTATTAAAGATGCAGCTTTCATTTATTAAAGATGTATATTTTTGTCTTCTTTGTCAAAGATCAGTGTCCATAAATGTGTGGGTTTATTTCTGCATCTTTAATTCTATTCCATTGATCAACCAGTCTGTCTCTGTACCAATGCCATGCAGCTTTTATCACTATTGCTCTGTAATACAGCTTGAGGTCAGGGATGGTGATTCCCCCAGAAACTCTACCATTGTTAAGACTTGTTTTCACTATTCTGGATGTTTTGTTTTTCCATATGAAATTGAGAATTGCTACTTCTATGTCCTTGAAGATTTGTGTTGGAATTTTGATGGTGATTCTGTTGAATCTGTAGATTGCTTTTGGTAGGATGGTCATTTTTACTATGTCAATCCTACCAACCCATGAGCATGGGAGATATCTCCATTTTCTGAGATATTCTTTGATTTCCTTAGTCAGAGACTTGAAATTCTCATCATACGGATCTTTCACTTGTTTGGTTAGAGTTATCTCAAGATATTTTATATTATTTGTGATTATTATAAAGCGTGTTGCTTCCCTAATCCTTCTCAGCCCATTTATTATTTGTATGAAAGAAGGCTACTGATTTGTTTGAGTTAGTTTATAACCTGCCACTTTTCTGAACTTGTTTATCAGCTGTAAACGTTTCCTAGTAGAAATTTTGGTGTTGTTCATGTATCCTGTCCTATGATTTGCAGATAATGATACCTTGACTTCTTTGCCAATTTGTATCTCCTTGATTTCCTTTTGTTGTCTTATTGCTCTAGCTAGAACTTCAAATATTGTATAGATAAATGGAGAGTGGACAGCTTTGTCTGGTCCCTGATTTTAGTGGGATTGCTTCAAGTATCTCTCCATTTAATTTGGTATTGGCTGTTAGTTTGTTGTATATTCCTTTTATTATGTTTAGGTATGGGCCTTGAATTCCTAATCTCTCCAATACTTTTAACATAAAGGGATGTTGTATTTTGTCAAATGCTTTTTCAGCATCTAATGAGATTTTATGTAATTTTTTCTTTGAGTTTGCTTATGTAGTGGATTATGTTAATGGATTTTGTATATTGAACTGACCTTGTATCCCTGGAATGAAGCCTACTTGTTCATTTTGAATGATGGTTTTGATGTACTCTTAGATTTCGTTTGTTAGAATTTTATTGGGTATTTTTGCATCAATATTCATAAGCGAAATTGGTCTGAAGTTTTCTTTCTTTGTAGGGTCCTTGTGTGGTTTAGGTATCAGAGTAATTGTGGTTTTATAGCATGAATTAGGTAGTGTTCCTTCTGTTTCTATTTTATGGAACAATTTAAGGAGTATTGGTATTAGCTCTTCTTTGAAGGTCTGGTAGAATTCTGCACTAAGAAATTTGGCTCTGGTCTTTTTTTGGTTGGGAGGTTTTTAATGACTTCTCTTTTATTAGAGAATATGGGCCTATTTAAATAGTTTACCTGCTGTTGATTTAATTTTGATATGTGGTATCTGTCTAAAAAAATCATTGATTTCATCTAGGTTTTCCAGTTTTGTTGAGTATAAGCTTTTGTAGTAGGTTTTGATGAATTTTTTTTAATTTTCTCAGTTTCCCTTTTCATTTCTGATTTTTTCAGTTTAGATACTGTCTCTGTGCCCTTTAGTTGGTTTGGCTAAGGGTTTATCTATCTTGTTGATTTTCTCAAAGAACCAGCTTTTGGTTTTGTTGATTCTTTGTATTGTTCTCTTGGTTACTATTTGGTTGATTCTGGCCCGAGTTTGACCATTTTCTGCCTTCTACTCCCCTTGGGTGTGTTGCTTCCTTTTGCTTTAGAGATCTTAGGTGTACTGTTAAGTTGCTAGTGTAAGATCTCACTAATTTCTTTTTGAGGGCACTTAGTGCTATGAATTTTCTTCTTAGCACTGCTTTCATTGTGTCCCATATGTTTGAATATGCTGTGTCATCATTTTTATTGAATTCCAGGAAGTCTTTAATTTCTTTATTTCTTCTCTGACCAAGATATCATTGAGTAGAGAGTTGTTCAGTTTCCATGGGTATGTGGGTTTTCTGTTGGTTTTGTTGTTAGTGATGTCCAGCCTTAGTCCGTGGTGATCTAATAGGATGCATGAGATTGTTTCAATCTTCTTATATATGTTGAGGTTTGTTTTGTGACAGATTATATGATCAGTTTTGAAGAAGGTACCATGAGGTCCTGAGAAAAAGGTATATATATTTTTTGTTTTAGAGTGAAATGTTCTGTATATGTTAAATCCATTTGGTTCATAACCTCTATTAATCTCACTGTGTCTCTAGTTAATTTGTGTTTCAATGACCTGTCTCTTAGTGAGAGTGGATGTTGAAATCTCCCAGTAATCTTGTGTAGGTTTCAATGTGTGTTTGGAGCTTTAGTAAAGTTTCTTTTATGAATGTGGGTGCCCTTGCATTTGGGGCATAGATGTTCAGAATTGAGATTTTTCCTGTGATGAATATGAAGTGTTATCCCCCATTTTGCTTGATAACTTTTGGTTGAAAGTCTATTTTGTTGGATATGAGAATAGCAGTTTGGGCTTTTTTATTGGGACCATTTTCTTGGAAGACTTTTTTCCAGTGTTTTACTCTGAGGTAGTAATTGTCTTTGTCATTGAGGTGTGTTTCTTGTGTGCAGCAAAATGTTGGATCCTGCTTGTGTATCCAGTCTGTTAGCTTATGTCTCTTTATTGGGGAATCGAGTCCATTGATATTGAGAGATATTAAAGACAGATGCTTGTTAGTTCCTGGTATGTTTGTTGTTGTAGGTGGAATTATGTGTGTGATTCTCTTCTTTTCATTTTGTTGTGAGATGATTTATTTCTTGTTTTTTCTTTGTTGTAGGTATTCTTATTGTGTTGGAGCGGTCCTTATAGAATACTCTGCAGGGCTGGATTGGTAGACAGATATTGTTTAAATTTGGTTTTGTCATGGAATTTTTTTTAATCTATGGTAATTGAGGGTTTTACAGGATAAACAATTGCTGGGCTGGCAATTGTGTTCCCTTAGTGTCTGCATGATCTCTGTCGAGGCTCTTCTGGCTTTTAGGGTCTCTATTGAGGAGTCTAGTGTAATTTTGACAGGTCTGCCTTTATATGTTACTTGGCCTTTTTCCCTTACAGCTTTTAATATTCTTTATTTGTTCTGTGCATCAAGTGTTTTGATTATTATGTGATGAGAGAATTTTCTTTTCTGGTCCCACCTATTTGATGTTCTGTAGGCTTCTTGTACATTTATGGCCATATTTTTCTTTAGTTTGGGGAAGTTTTCTTCTATTATTTTGTTGAAGACATTTTCTCATCCTTTGAGCTGGGAATCTTTACTCTCTTCTACTCCTATTTTTCTTAGGTTTGGTCTTTTCACTGTGTCCTGGATTTCTTGAATGTTTTGGATTAGGAGTTTTTAATATTTTATATTTTCTTTGACTGTTGTGTCAATATCTTTTATATCTTCTATAACTGTGATTCTCTCTTCTATTTCTTGTATTCTGTTGTTGATGCTTGCTTCTGTAGCTCCTGAGCCCTTTCCCAGGTTTTCCTTTTCCAGAGTTGCCTCCATTTGTGTTTTCTTTATTGTTTCTACTTCTATTTTTAGGTCTCGGATAGCTTTGTTCAGTTTCTTCACCTATTTGATTGTGTTTCCCTGTATTTTAAAAAGGGATTTATTTGTTTCCTCTTTAAGGACTTCTATGTATTTACCTATGTTTCCCTGTAATTTTTTTTCAGTGAGTTATTTATATCCTCTTAAAGGGCTCTATTATCTTTATGAGATAGGATTTTAGGTCTGAATCCTGGTTTTCAGGTGTGTTAGTGTATCCAGGGCTTGCTGTGGTGGGAGAACTGGGTTCTGATGATGCCAGAGTATGTTGCTTCTGTGCTTATGGTGTTGCACTTGCCTCTCACCATCTGCTTGTCTCCGGTGTTAACTGGCCTGGGTGTTTCTGTCTGGAGCCTGCCTTCTCTGTCCCTGGGTTGCTGCAGGTTTTCTGGGAGACCTGTGGCTCTAGCTTTAACATATCTCCCAGGAGGCCTTAAGACTGTGGGGTTTTCAGAGGGGCAGATACACTGATTATCTGCTCTGGTGGAATGCACAGGCCTGAAGGGAGGTGGAGTTGGAGCCAAGGGGATGGGCCCACAGTTTACTGGGCTCCTCAGGAGTCCCAGCTGCTGCAGTTATTTGAGAAAGTATCTTACCTCTAAGCATCATTTTTTAAAAATATTATTTTTATACTAATTATGTGTTTGTGCCTGTGTGTGCATGTGCGTGTGTGTGTGTGTGCATGTGTGTGTGTGCATGTGTGTGTGTGCATGTGTGTGTGTGTGTGTGTGTGTGTGTGTGTGTGTGCACATGTGGGTTTAGTGCTCACAGAGGCCAGAGGAGGACATCAGATCATTAGATATCCTTACTGGAGCAACAAGTAGTTGTGAGGAACCTGATGCGGGTGCTGGGAACTGAACTCAGTTTCTCAGCAAGAGCAGTATGTACTCTTATCCAGTGAGCCATTTCTCTTGCTTCTGGTTTTCTTTGCTAAAATTTTATTTTATTTTTATTCTTTAGGAATTTTAGATAGCTGCTCTTTTACTAATGAGACAAATTATGTCCCAAATTAAATGAGCATTTCAGAGCAATTCTTCTTATATGTTAAATAAAAGAATTTAACATATATGAATATGATTATATCTAGTTCTCATTTCTGACCTCGAATGCTTTCCATGCTGTCACAATATGTTTGCTTTGATAACCCATGAAATCCAGGAAAGGCTGTTCCTAAGTGCATTGGTGTGGGCTCATCCACTGTAGCATGGAAAATCTACCAGTGACCACACATTCTAAAATAGAACCCCCTTCAGCATCTACCAACGGCCTACAGATTCACTGTGTGGGGGAATCTGGGTGGATCTCAAAGCACTGGTTTTCTGAAGAAAGTCACACTCACTGGTTATATGTATAACCAGTGAATATATATATATATATATATATATATATATATATATATTGCAGAGCACCATTAAACTCATTAAGTGGTTAGATAAGTGTAACTAAGAAAAATATTTCAGTGGTCCCGGTAAGTAGAAATGTGAGACTAGGAAGAGAAAGCAGTCATAAAGGACATGCTGTTTCAAAATAATTCATTTATACTTTTGAGATATATATATATACACAAGGTGGGCTTTAGATCCATGAGTTCTAGGATTACACAGATATGCTTTGCCAGAGAAGACTAAAGTTATTAAACCAGTAAAAAATATGATCACCTGAGTTTTCTGCAGAGCAATGCTGGGAATCAGTGCCATATATCCCTTAGAATGATCTCACTCACTGAATGAGGCAACTACTTACCAATTCCTTCTCGTGTTTGGTTGAAGACTGATTTCTATGGCATTAATAAAATGGATACATTAACAGAGCAGATGGTAGCCACCAGAATAACTCCTTGAGCAAAAAGATGCAGGTCCATCCTTTGGAAACAGTATGTGTCAACAAAATGGTAAGGCTCTATGGTAGAACTATATATGGTATTCTCCACGTTCAACTTCTTAGAATGCAGTTGTTATAAATTGTGGGGTGGTGAGTTGTGCATAGGCAGCCTGGTCTCCGGCTGAGTGCAGGCCTTGAATCCTGGAGACCTGGTAGGTGGTTTATCACCTGCAAGGGATAGCAGGTGTTTGGCCACATCCCTTGGTCCCCTGACTCCTGTTGCATCTACAGCCTCCCACAACCCCCAGCAGAGAGGTGTGTGAGCATCAGTCACGTAGGGCCACGCTCCAAACCCCTGGTATTCTGTCTGGACTCCATCCCCACAGTTACCTGGCAACAGCCAGACATGCTCCTCCCCACAGTTACCTGGCAACAGCTAGGTAGGTCCAGCACACTATAAGAGGAGCTGCTTGCGTCCTCCTCCCTCTCTTGCTCTTACTTTTTACTCTTGCCTCTCTTGCCCTCTTGTTTCCCTTCTCTCCACATTACCTTCCTCTCCTCTGTCCATGTGGCCATGGCGGGCCTCTACTTCTCTACTCTCTCCCTCTCTCTGCCTTTCTACAATAAATGCCTTAAAACTATGGACTGCCTCTTCTCATTGGGATCTGCCATGCTCGAGCAGTGGAGCAGGTCTTCCCCTAAAGAGCTGAGTGTCTATAATCTCGCGCAGCAAGCCTCTCAGGACTTCCAGCTATGGCTTCCACCAACCCAAGCCTGAGCAGACAAGGACTCTCCTCCCTGCAGGACACAGACAGAGCGCTCTCCTCCTGCTCCTTTCCCTTGTAGGCCTCCACTCTGTTCTCAGCTCTTCTGTGACATCCAGCGGCATCTGTGCTGTCTGAGAGCCCGAAAACCTGCCGGTCTCGGCCTCCTTGTGGGCCTGGATCCCCGAGCTTCGCAGTTTTGCGGGGATCTCAGACTGTGCCTTCCCCACACCTGGAACGGAGCCTGCGGCTTTTCACAGCCCGACACCTGCCTGATGGTGGTGTGGAGTGCGCAGTCAAACTTCCCACATGCTGCCCCACCTAGAGGCCTGGGCAGGGCGTGGGACCCCATTTTAACCCACAATAAATGGTGTAGTAGAAGCCATTTTCTGATCCCAGGTGAGACCCGTAATGAAGGATACGAAGAAGAAAGGGCAAAAGATCCTCAATTCTTGATTAATAGATTGTTCCCTTTAATAGAGTGATATGAATTCTGTTTTTATGAGAAGAGAAAATATCTAGACTGGTGTCTGCCATTGTCTACTTTTATCCTGGAAAAATACTTAGTAGCAGTTTATCTGACAGCCATGAGGGGTCACCCTTGAGTATAATACAAACCTTACACTTTGTTTCTAAGGTCGTATTCTCTAACAGACATTTCTTCAAGGATATAAATGTCGTCGATTGTCCACTACGTAAGCCACTTGCTGCACACACTGGCTGAGCATGTGGTATGTAAATCTTATGACAAAGCAAGTAAAATAAAGGACTTTATTGAACTATCATAATGAGGGCTGGTGAGATGGCTCAGCAGGTAGATGCAATTGGCCTGAGTTTTGTCCCTGGATCCTATAGGTGGCAGGAGAGAATTCATTCCTGAGAATTGTCTTCTAACTTTCACATGCATCCTGTGGCATACAAACATGTGAGCTATGTGCACATGGATGTTCACATGCTTGCACTCACACACACTCACCCCTGCACCCACATAGGCAAGAACACAAATACATCCACATACACTAACAAAGAAAATAAAAATGTCATAATGAAACTCATCTGTGTTAGTTATTTTTCTCTTTACTATAACCAAATAATTAACAGAAGTAATATGGGAAGAAGAATGTATTTTGTCTCATGGCTCAGGGTATATAATCATGGAGGCATGAAGCCTAGCTTACTTCCACCTCAGAATACATCAAGACCTTTCCTGCAGTGACCCATTTCCTTCTAAGCACCGTATTTTAAAGGTTTCCACAAACTGTCACCAGATTCTGGACCACCAATTCAAACACAGGAGTCTATAATGAATATATTCTTTTTAAAAAATTTTCTTTATTTACATTGCAAATTGTCTTAGTCAGGGTTTCTATTCCTGCACAAACATCATGACCATGAAACAAGTTGGGGAGGAAAGGGTTTATTCGGCTTACACTTCCACATGGCTGTTGATTACTAGAGGAAGTCAGGACTGGAACTCAAGCGGGTCAGGAAGCAGGAGCTGATGCAGAGGCCATGGAGGGATGTTCCTTACTGGCTTGCTTCTCCTGGCTTGCCTAGCCTGCTCTCTTATAGAACCCAAGACTTCCAGCCCAGGGATGGCACTACCCCTTTGATCACTAATTGAGAAAATGCCCCACAGCTGGATCTCATGGAGGCATTTTCCCAACCGAAGCTCACTTCTCTGTGATAACTCCAGCCTGTGTCAAGTTGACACACAAAACTAGCCAGTACAATTGACCCCTTGTCAACTTGACACACAAACACATCACTATTAAGCCTCAACCCTTGCTTTCTTATTCATCCCCAAGATCTAAAGTCCCACAGTCTTTACATATTAAAAGTTCAATTAATTTAAAATGTCCAATATTTTTTAAAATTCAAAGTCTCTTAACTGTGGGCTCCACTAAAATACATTCTTTCTTCAAGAGGGAAAAATATCAGGGCACAATCTCAATCAAAAGCAAAACAAATGTCTGGGATCCAACTCACGATCTTCTGGGCTCCTCTAAGGGCTTTGGTCACTTCTCCAGCTCTGCCCTTTGTAGCACACATCTTTATCTTCTGGGCTCCAGATGCCTGTACTCCACTGCTGCTGCTGTCCTTGGTGGTCACTGTATGGTACTGGCATTTTCAAAACACTGCTGTAACTAGGCTTTACCAGTAGCCTCTCATAGACTGTCTTTACGGTGTCAAGCCTCAACTCTTTTGCATGACACCTTTAGTCTTGGGCCATGAATTGCAAACTGAGGCTGCACCTTCACCAATGGCCTTCCATGGCCTCTCACTGTGCCGAGCATCAGCTGCTCTCTATGACCTCTTTATGCTGTCAAAACTAGCACCACCTGGGTGACTCTTATACATTACCAAGTCCTGCTGCAGCACAAGGTACAACCTTGGCTATCTCTGGAACACAACCTCTTAGTGCTCTCAGAAAACACTCCCCAGAAGATGTCACCTCAATGATGTTGGTCTCTTCTTAATCATCGCTAATTTTTTAGCTCCAGCTAACCAGCATCAATAGTCCCAGCAATGCAAAGTTTTCATTTTAGTAGTTCTGGTATCTTGTTAATTACAGCTGATATTTCAGCCCCAGCTAACCAGAACCACAGAATCTTTACAATCAAAACAACATGGCCCTGATAAGAGTCTTTAATCTTTTCTCTGAAATTTTACAAGCCAGGCCTCTATCTCTGTACTGTTTTCAATAAGATCTTCTAAGCTCTCACAGACATTCCACAGAGTTTTTAACAGTGGCTCTTTTAGCTCAAAGTTTTAAAGTCCTTCCATAGTCCTCCCTAAAACTTGGTCAGGTTGTCACAGGAATACCCCACTCCTGGTACCAATTTGTCTTAGTCAGGGTTTCTATTCTTGCACAAACATCATGACCATGAAACAAGTTGGGGAGGAAAGGGTTTA
>JADRCD010213967.1:0-46170 GCA_019843815.1 Montemys delectorum
TAGCTTCAAATTAGGTCATTATAGATATTACCAATTTCACTTTGTAATCCCTACACGAAGCTATTTTTTTATAGAAATGTAAATATCACTATATAATATGGTTTTTTTTTATGTGTTAAAGTGTTTGCCCACACAAGTCAGAAGATGATGCCCATCCCCTGGAACTGGAGTTACAAATAGTGAGTTGCCATGTGGGGTCTGGGAATCAAACTCAAGTCCTCTGCAAGAGCAACAAGTGCCCTTAACCACTGAGCCATCTCTCCAGTGCAAATAACATTTCTTTTAAACACAGTTCTCTACTTAATAAGCAACATTAGTCCTTCCATGTACCTCAGCTATTTACATAGGAAGGGTATGGCTTCTGCACCCGGACCTTCAACACTAGCATGGTACTGTGGGCATGTTTGAAGATCAAACACACCTATTAAAACATAATTGTACTACATTTTACAGCAGCAAAAACAGACTAAAACTGTTTCCATGACCTAACACTTGAAGTGCTTGTTTCTGACATTAAGAAAAAGAAGAAAAAAGTGAGAAGCAGCTGGATTTATTTGTGAAAGTTCATGCTTGTTCCCAAAGGGTGAATTAGAGGGAGAAAGATTTCAGGTTCCTTGTTCTCAGCTCTTCATAGAGATAGGGGGGAAAAAAGATGGTAGGGAGGATGGGCAGGGTCTCTACACCCAGAAAAGCAGTCACACAACAGCTTGTCACAGCCCTGGTTTTAGAAACCGTAAAGTTCTCTATTAAAAGTGCTAATTCATAGCCTAACCAACTGCCCCTGTGGTGTCATCTTGCAGGTAATTAATTTCGGGACTATTTTCTTGTCAACACGGGACTCTTGAGCCGTTCTGGATATACACATTAAGAGATATGATTAGAAGTAAGAAAAAGTGAAAACAGCCAGGCACTGTAGCCTATGCCTTTAATCCCAGCACTCAGGAGACAGAGGCAAGCAAGTCCCTGTGAGTTTGGGGCTAGCCTGTTCTACATGGGAAGTGCCAGGCCAGCCAGTGTTACACAATAGATCTTGTCTCAGCAAAACAAAAGAAAAGAAGGAAGTAACGAGAGAGAAAGGGGAAAAAAAAGAAAAAACGTAAAATAAACCATGAAACTCTCCACTGAGCGTGGCAGTGTGGCAGCCAGAGGTAGTGCTTGGTACCAAAGATGAATAGGATTGCAAGAGCAGAATTCCTTCTGCTGATCCTGTTCTCTCTCTCTCTCTCTCTCTCTCTCTCTCTCTATCTCTCTCTCACACACACACACACACACACACACACACACACAAGATTCATTCACTACAAGAGATAGGAGTGTGTACATAATTCCAATGTTCGGACTTTGAATTCAGAAAAAAATACAAACTAAAGCAGAAAATATAAAGAAAAAGAAAACCTTTTAACCATGAGTTCTTTGGGACATTCCTTCTCTAGAGACTTGCTGCTACTAAAAAAAATTTTAAGCATAATTTGGTTTTCACTTTAAAACAATCTTTCTGGCAAGAACAAGGGGGAGAAATGAGCCTGAAGCCGGAGCCCCCAGGAAAGCAGCAGGTACTGTAATGATCCCAGCACAAACCGAGACAGCCTGTGCCTGAGCAACAGCACAGAGCAGTGGACACTGCCGGCCAAGACAGAGAACTCAGGAACTGGAGCGGTTCCAGCAGAAACTCCGAAAATGCTGACCCCTCGGGGGCCGTGTGCAAAGCTATGTGCTATAAGCCAGTCAGCACCACAGGGCTACGCTATCAACTATATTGACTACTATTTTTTAATGCCGTTTGGCCCTTTCCTTGAGCTCACTGGTTTTTTTGTCTTGTCTTATTTTGTCTTGTTTTGTAGTAGGTTGGATACCTTCCTGGAAGCAGAATGCCTCCTGTTCTGGTAAAGCATTATGCAGGAGACCATGAACTTGAACTGAGTGACTCTACTGAGCCCAGCAGATGAAACCATTACAGTTTACCAAGAGCCTCACAGACAGTCCCTAGAAGCAATGGGTGGCTCCCACTGCTGTCAGTTCCAGTTGGCTGGTCAGTCACTGTCAGGAAAAGTACAACTCAGGACCCCCAAGACCAAGTTTTCAGCACAAAGGAGATTAATTTGCCCCAAAGGGACAAAGGGCAGAGAATAAAAGACAAAAGACAAGAGACAGGGGATGAGAGAGAAGGGGAAGGGAGCAAGGGAGAGGGAGGGGGGATATTTGTCTCAGAAAGGGACAAAGGACCATCTCTGGAGAGAGGAGACATGTGGCACATAGAAAAATGGCAGTTTAATAAAGGTACAAGAGGGAACTCTGTTTAGAATGAGGTATTCAATTTTAATTGGGCATGTTAATTAGGTGAGTGGAAGGGGACTTTTGATTGCTGGACTTCAATACTTTTATAGCTGGACCTTGGAAGCCAAGCTCAGGAAGAGGAAGGGGCCAAATAAGGGAATAGATCTTGGTGGTTAGCTTTAGGAATATAATCTAATGGTTTTCAGCAAGGCAGAGGGAGTTGGGGGGGGGGGGGGAGGCCTGCCAGAGCCACACTTGCCAGAGTCCCCTTCAGTCACGAAGCTGTAACTAATTGAGTTGTTTTCAGCTCCTTGCTTTCGTTTTTTTCTAGAGCTCCCGTATTGGTTGGGGTTCTCAGAAGGAATGTGTCCTGGTTCCAGAGCAGCCTAATCCATGAGTCATGCTTGCTTCCTTTCCTCACAGAAGCTCTACTCAATTGAATCAGGCTAAGAAACGTTCCCTCTGGGCACTTTTCGATTCTTCTGCCCTCCTCTGGTTTGGGCTGGGGGTGAGGGGTAGGGGTGTTGGTGGTGGTGGTTGTTTGTTTTTCTTTAAAGAATTAGTATGGAACAATTATGTGAGAAAACAAGCCTGAAGGTGACTTGCCTTGTGTCTATGTCTTAGTTAGGGTTTTACTGCTGTGAAGAGACACCGTGACCAAGACAACTCTTACAAAGGGCATTTCATTGGAGCTGGATTATCGTTCCAGAAGCTCAGTCCGTTATCGTGATGATGGGAAGGAAGCATGACAAGTGTGTGCAGGCAGACATGGTGCTGGTGAAGGAACTAAGAGTTCTACGTCTTGATCCAAACACAGGCAGGAAGAGACTAGGCTCTTCTGCACTGAGAGAGAAGCTTGAGCCCTAGGAGCCCTCCGAGTCCCACCTACATAGGAACACACTTCCTCCAACAAAGCCACACCTCCTAAGAGTGCCACTTCCCATAGGCCAAGTATATTTAAACCGCCACAGTCTGCTTGCCTATGCTAGGTGCTTTCCTCCCAGCATGCCTTGCTGGATATGTCCCAGTTACTCCCTCGGAGACAGACTCTAAGATGAGGATTTAGGGCAAACAGGCTTGCGTGTGGGCAGAGGGGATGCCAGTAGGAAGGTGGGGCTAGGTTGTCAAGGAAATGGCTTTTGTGGATGCCTGCAGTTAACCCTACTACAAAACTCTGGTGACCTGTGTAAAGTGTGTGCCCAAGAGATCTTACCAAGGAGGTTAGTGTTGGAGGAATTGATGTGGTGATGCCAGAAATTACTGGCAGAGGGATGGATTTCCTAAGATGAATAACTCCCTGGCACCTCTGCCCTGCCATGGAGGTGGGGAAACTGGGGTTCAGAGGAAGGAAAAGGGTATGGCACGAGGGGAAAATAAATGCTTCTGGGGGCAAGTTTGGTCGTACATGCCCATGTGACAAAGGGGTCAGGCAGGGTGGGGCGGGGTGGGGCGGGGCGGGGTGGGGCGGGGCGGGGTGGGGCGGGGCGGGGTGGGGTGGGGCAGGGCAGGGAGGCACAGCAGGAATCACGGCTGCAGGAGCTGGCTACTGGGGTTTGCAGCAGGGGTAGTCATGAATATTCGTTGTTGTTATTACAGCTGTGCAGTATTCTCCCCTTCCACACCTCACTCCGCAGTTCTGACTCCACTCTGCCTCTCACTGGGTTCAAATACTAAAGGATACATCCATCGGGAACATCACGTCCACAGAATGGGAGGAAAAACATGGCAACTGATATCAACTAGCCAGAGGAGGGTAACTGCTGAAAGAGAAAGGCCAAGTCAATGGAAGTGCTTGTTTTCCAGGAAATAGACGCCCGAGGAGGAGCTCTTGGAACAAACAGTTGTGCTGAGGAAGGATACCTGAAGACAGCCGGCCTGTGTCCCACCTTGCCAGGACAGTGAGAGATGACTCCAAGCAGGATAACAGAACTCTGAGGCTCACCTTGGTTTGTGAAAGCACTAATAACGCCTAAACCTTTGCCCTGACCATTGGGTAGCCCTGCCTCCTCTTCCAGGCTGCTGAGTACAACGTTCATCTTCAAAAAAATTGTTGTTCATCTTGTGGATGGTTTTGTTTGTATTGTTTTGTTTTTCTGATTTGTTTTTTGTGTTGGTTTGGCTTGGCTTGGCTTGGCTTGGCTTGGCTTGGCTTGGCGTGGCTTGGCTTGGCTTGGCTTGGCTTGGCTTGGCTTGGCTTGGTTTGGTTTGGTTTGGTTTGGTTTGGTTTGGTTTGGTTTTTAGACAAGGTTTCTCTGTGTGGAACTCACTATGTAGACCAGGCTGGTCTCAAACTCAGAGATCCATCTGCCTCTGCCTCCCAGGTGCTAGAATCAAAGGCAGTGCCCCATGACAACCAGCTAGGGTCTGTTAATTTGTAATTCCTTCTAAAACCTTTTCTAGGAACAGAAAGCATTTAAAATACATATACACTTTTCCTACAGAAGTTTTAGGTTCATAAAAATTCAAAAGGAAGTACAAATGTTTCTTAACTACCTCCGGCCCCACCCCACATACATAGCCTTCCTTTTTATCAGTGTGCCCACCAAAAACGGGTATATTAGTTACAACTGACAGAAATACACGGATGCACTATCTTCATGCAGACTCTGTTGTTTACATCTAGTTTATTTTCCACTCTGCAGATTTGGATGAACACACACAGTGATGGTGTCAGTACAGCATTTTCACTGCCCTGAAGCCTGACAAGCATAGATTGACTTATTATTACTATTATTATTATTATTATTATTATTATTCAGAAATGTTGGCAACTGGGGCTGGACAGATGGCTCAGCATCTAAGGGTGCTTCCTACTATTCCAGAGGGCCTGTGTTCAGTGCCCAGCACCCTTTATCAGGTGGCTCACAACAACTTCATTCTCCAGCAGCAGGGGACCTAACACCCTCTTCTAGGTCCAGGGACACTGCACTCACTTGCACATGCTCACATGTGCGCACACATACACACAATTTAAAATAAATAAAGTCTTTAAACTATTGGCAAGTTGGACAGGGTATTCATTCACTTAGACTGGCAATCCTTGCCAGAAGGGGATTTTAACTGAGTCTGCGTCATTTCCCAAAGCTTGTTCACAAGACAATGCCCTGGAAAATGAATTCTCCTATGGATTATTACAAACTACTTTCCTGCCACCTTTTCTCAAAAATCAATTTAAATTTCTGTCTCACGGGAGATCCGAGTGTGCCACGTGCTACACTAGCGCAGA
Organism: Montemys delectorum; assembly: GCA_019843815.1. Lineage (NCBI taxonomy): Eukaryota > Metazoa > Chordata > Mammalia > Rodentia > Muridae > Montemys > Montemys delectorum. Next base: position 5,501 of record JADRCD010213967.1, read on the forward strand.
GACTACTAGCTGAATGCCCAACTACCACTTCACCTTCTGCCTTAGTAATAAACTCCAGTGTTTTGTGGGTATTACAATAGTCCTACCTAAAAGACTACACTTCAGCCGGGCGGTGGTGGTGCACGCCTTTAATCCCAGCACTTGGGAGGCAGAGGCAGGCGGATTTCTGAGTTCAAGGCCAGCCTGGTCTACAGAGTGAGTTCCAGGACAGCCAGGGCTATATAGAGAAACCCTGTCTCGAAAAATCAAAAACAAAAACAAAAAACAAAAAAACAAAACAAAACAAAAAAGTCTACACTTCAACACTTCCCAGTCTCCTTTGCAGAAGGGTCTGACCATGTGACTAAAGTCTGGCCAATGAGAAAGAGCAAGTACAGAACTCCTGAATGGACTCCTCAAACGGAATTGACTGGAGGGGAAATTGTGCCCTTTTGGAAACCCTCCCTTTATGCTTCATGTTGTCTGGGAAGAGTGAAATAACGGTCACAGCTACTGGCTTTCGAGAGACCCTTTGGGTGTAGGCTACATGCTAAAGATTGGGAGACTGAGTCTCTAGTCTGATTTCGATTGAAATGCGAATGCATTCTAATAAGGTTAGAATAACCTTTATTCTTTCTCACTTCAATTTTCTTTTGTAAAATTGCGTGTAGGCAAACTCAGGAGCACAAAGGTGCACACTCTTGTGTCCGATGTAGAACGTGACTGTGCCATAGAGTCTGGCCTGTGAGCAGAGGCCCCTAGCCTTTGCTAAGGTATCTACTTTAAGACATGAAGCAAATCTCCACAAAGCCATTATTTTTCTGCTCTTTCCGTTTGACCTTCTGTCAAGCACTTCTGAATTGATTTCAAAGAAGGAAAATATTGCTTTGTGCCCTGTTCTTGGGATGGTTTAATCATGAGCTGAGCTTCCCATAAAATCAGAGATGAGAAATGTGATCTAGTTCAAGATTCTCCCTTAAAATTTTCATTAGGAAAGTTTTCAAAAGTGCACAAAAGGAGGGATCTTCAGGGTAATGAGCCCAACGTGTGCCCTGATTCAGCTCTTAGTCACCACTGGTTCCGCTTGCTTCTCTCTGCTGTCTTGTTGGTCGTTTCTTTCCCATGGGGATTTCTTCGAGCACCTTCTTATAATCCAGCCATTTCATCCCTAAATCCTTCCATATATATTTTTTAATGAATACTGATATTTCTTTTTCAGGCTCTTCTTCAAGGGGTAGGTAGAGAGTAAGGTCTCGTATAGCCCAGGTTGCCCTTGAACTTGCTACATAGGCTAAGCTGACCTTGAGCTCCTGATCCTCCTTGCCTGTACATCCCAAGAGCTGTGCTTCTCGGCATGCAGCCCCATGCCTGGTTTCAGACAGTTCTCTATAGAAACTCCTGCCTCGGTAGTATCAGAGCCCACTGAATATTCAAATTTCATTGTCAGTGATGTGAGACATTTCTCTTACATCACTGCTTTCACTTCTGGCAGCAGCAATGTTAACATATCAGTGTCGATGAGTTCCTCAAGCATGTTCTTGCAGACCTCTGCACTTGCTCCTCTTTCATCCTGAAGGATGTACCCAGCCCAAGAGGACTCAGATATCTCAAACATGACCTTCAGCTTGATGACAGGTTGTTCTCTCTCTGTCAGAGCTTCCCTTTTCTGATGCAGGTGCTGAGACCACAGTTCTGGGCCAGGTGGATGAGAGATACTATGTGTACACCAAGTTCACTGGTGATACCAGTGCTTCTGGTCCAAAGATCAGACCTCAAGTATGAGGATCTAGAACATTCCCCATTACTTCTTTCATAATCCATACCATGCAATGTTGCAATGGCCTCTTGGAATACTTGTGGTCCCTCTAGACTAGGGATTGACAGGATTTCAGAGCTACTGGACACAATCATGCCCACTTAGTTATGTTCTGTACTTGACTGCTCTCAAGTCCTAAGATCACAGTGAGTGGCTAGGAGAAAGACTGTATGTCCCATAGGCCTCAGATAGTTACCATCTGACCTGTTGTGGAAAAGTTTGACAAACTTTGCTCTTGACTGTAATCTAGGAATGATATCTTTTAGAAATGAAGTAAGCCTTTCCCAAGCCATTGTTTTCCAGTTCCTTCCCAATGCAGATCCACCTGGCTCAGATTGGTCTTTCACTAGACTATCTCAGAATCCAGTCTAAGACCTTGCACATAGTAGGCACTCAATAACTAGCTATTAGGTAATGAGAAATGCTAGTCACTAATGATGATTCAATGCACACTGTGTGTCCACTTATTTGTGGTTCCTGTCCATTTTTAAAGAATTAGCAAACCCTTTAAATACTTAATAAATACTTTCTATTGGTGAGGGGGGGAGGGTGGCTGTGAAAATCCGGAAAAATCTGCTTATCCTGTTCCCATTGAGGCAGCCTGTGATTGTCTCTGTGAAAATGGTTACAAATGGAGCTGAGAATGCAAACATTCTTGTTTGCCAGAGATGCCAAAGGTGCCAGTTTATTTAAAGATACAGAATACCCCCCAAAACAAACAAATAAACAAAGCCACTTTCTTCATAGCAGTAGACATTAACCAACTACTATGTTTAAGCCACCTCTTCTTTGACATCTAAACAGGACCTACGCTATATAGCCCAGCTTCCAAGACTAAAAACTTAGGTTCCTTTTTCTCAGAAGCACATGGCATAGCCCTAGGGCACTGCAGGCCTTAATCATGGATCTTATGACAGAGTTAAACATGTGAAATCCATCAGCCTTAAGAAAAAAAAATATATGCACACTCCATCTTCTAGCACCAGACAGGGAGAAAGGTGATTAACACTTGTTATCATTGTTATAAAGCCAAAGGGTCCTGAAGCAACTTAGCCAGGCCTTCATGAACAAAGTCATAACTACCAGAGTAAAATGCAGCATGTCCCGTGTTCCATGGCAGTGAGGATCAGAAACAGAGAGAGAAGGCACTGTCAAGAAAGAGAAGAGAAGAAAAAGAAAACTATGTGTAGTTGGGCTGCTGAGATGGCTCCACAAAGCTTGCTGCCAAGCGTGATGGCCAAGGCTGATGACCTGAGCCATATGGAACCCATATGGTGGGATGAGAATCGCTTCCCACAAGATGCTCTCTGTGCTCTCTCTATGTGTGTGTACGCACACTCATATATGCATATACACTAAATAAATGTAATTAATTTTTTAGGAAAAAAATATGAGCAGGACAGACCCCAACCTGTCAGGGAAACAAGCAGGCCCAGCAGCAGTGAGGAGGAATGGACAGAAAAAGAAACCCATGAGTATGAATCTAGTCTGCATGCTGACTGCTGTCTTAGATCTTACAGAAGAAAGAAGCCCAGGCATGCAGACTACAGTCACATTGACTGTCATTTTGAAAGGATGTCAAATGACAAAAACATTCTCCCCTAGTTTTTTTTAAAAAGACTTATTTATTATGTATGTAGTGTTCTGTATGCATGTATGCCTGCATACCAGAAGAAGTCACCAGATCTCATTATAGATGGTTGTGAGCCACTTCGTGGTTGCTGGGAATTGAACTCAGGACCTCTGGGTGAGGAGCCAGTGCTCTTAATCTCTGAGGACTTAATATCTCCAAATCCCCTATTTTTATTTTAGAGAATAACACTGATAACTAGTCTCAAATGTTTCCTTTTGGTGAGGGGCTCAGGTAGGAGAACTGGACACAGAGGCATCTCTGGAGGTTAGCATAGCATCCACCCAGAGAACTTAGCAAGGCATGAAATTTAGTGAACTTGGAGGCACAGCAGCAGTGACTATCAATGAAACAGAGATGCACTGTGAGACAACTTGAAGTGACTTAATCGTCACGTAAGTCAGAATCAGCGAATATTGATGGGAAACACAAAACACAACTATAAGAAACATACATTCACTTTAAAAGCCCAAGTGGCAAGTAAGTAAAAGTGTTGGAGAAGGTAATCTATGCTATATTGATCCAGAGAAAGCTGGAGTGAAGAGAATAATACAAAGGATGTTACTAGTGGTACAGGGGTTATTTCACAACCATGAAATATCAATTCACCAAGAGTCTGGTGTATGGTGGGCCTTGAGAGATGGCTCAATCCTTAAGAGCACTTGCTGTTCTGGCAGAAGACCCAGGTTCAAGTTCCTAGTACCGACATAACAGCTTGCAACTACATATAAGCCTACCTCCCACTGGATCCACTATCCGACGCCTCCTTCTGGTCTCCATGGCCTCCTGCATGTGCTTGGTGCACACAAACTCACATAGACAAATACGAATACTCATAAATAAGATAAATCTTTTTTTAAAAGAATAAAATGAAAGAAAACCCAATAATAGAAGCCAGTCAGTGGTATGCACATAATCTACCCAGGACTCAGAAAGCTGGGGTAGGAAAATGACTCTAAACCCAAAACTATTCTAGGTTATATGGCAAGAGTCCATATAACAAATAAACAAACAAATAAACAAGCATATGCATCTAATGACATATCTTCTAATTACGTAATGAAACTGTAAGGATTAATAAATTCAGAGAGAGCCGGGCAGTGGTGGCACACGCCTTTAATCCCAGCACTTGGGAGGCAGCGGCAGGTGGATTTCTGAGTTTGAGGCCAGCCTGGTCTACAGAGTGAGTTCCAGGACAGCCAGGGCTACACAGAGAAACCCTATCTCGAAAAAAACAAAAATAAATAAATAAATAAATAAATAAATAAATAAATTCAGAGAGATTAATGACCCGTCTCAATTAATAACAGAAGAGACAGAGACAAAAATCAGTAAAGACAGAAAAATTCAACACAGTCATTCTGACCTCTATGACACTCCACTTGACAGCAGCAGAAGCGGTGTTTTTGCCAAGTCTACAGCAGAAGGCCATCATGATAAGTCTATTGTAAGTAACAAGTCTCGGTAGACCATAAGAATTTAAGTCACACAGCATATGATTTCTTACCACAGTAGGATTAAACTGTCAAGATCTCTGGACAACATCCCTTTTTGAAAATTAACTAGTGTATCTTGAACTAATCCACGAGTCTGAGAATAAAGCAACAGGAAGTGAGTGAGCTCTTTGAATGCAACAAAAATGAGAAATTCCACCAATCAAAACGCAGTGAGCCCTGCTATAGTATTAATATGGGGTACTTCCAGGTTTTAAATGAAGAGAAAAGATAAGCCATCACACCTATGACCTCAGGCTTCTGTCCTAGAGGAAAAGAGCAAAGAGAAAAAACCAAACCAATATGGGAAGAATAGCTGAAGTGTTAATTATTAAAGTAAAATATCTGTGGAAACAAGTGAGAAATAGTAAAACTAAGATCCGCATGAGTGAGAAAAGCCAACAAAATGGGAAAAACAAAGCAGAACTGACTAATATCAAGAATGAGAGTATTTACAAAAACATATTCTATTAAACACTAGGAAATACTATGACTAGGTATATAATAATTAATTTGACACTATGGACCAAATATCAAAGGTAATTCAATGTGTTAGAACTTGATTTTATAGTTAAAAAGTTCCTATTAAAGGATCTCCTGTTACCAATACAGAAATCCACAACCAATGAAATTGCAGAGTTGTGAAGCACAGCCCCAACATGAATGTACTCCTGTGAAATACTTCTGCACATCAAGTTCAGAGAGTGCTGAGGAAGATGGGGCAGAGCGATTGTAAGAGCCAGAAGATCGGGGAGTTTTCTGGGAGACTGAGCCTCCTAGTAACGTCAGAAGCCACATCCATAAAATCTCACCAATGTGACCTCCCAAATGTGAGCTGAACAAGGACGACCCCACTGCCAGACTGGATGGAGAGAAGCTCACAAAGCCTCAGTCACACACAGAGTTACAGGTGAGTGAGAGAAAACAGGAATGGGAGAGGCGGCCTTCCCCGCCCAGGGAGGAGTGCACTGTCTGGTAGCAAATGGTCAACCCTGAAAACATACAGACTGAACAGATTATATTTAGAAATACATATGTATATACAAATACATATATGTGTGTAATAACAATTTTAAAAAAAAAAAAGAGGCCATGAAATTGAAGAAGAGTGGGAATTAGTATATAAATGGGAGGGTTTAGAGGGAGGAGAGAAAAAGAAGAACTGTTGCAATTAAATTATTATCTCAAACAAATTTTAAAAAGAAGTTTCCAGTTCTGCTAAATATTTAAAGGAAGAATCAACCAATGTTATATAGACTCTTCTAGAAATTTGAAATGCAAATAATATATCCCAATCAGAAGATTACAACTTAAGAAAGATACTACAAACCAATACATACACCTACAAATGCCCTAAGCAAAATTTTAACAAATCCAAGCCAACAATTCACAGAAAGTGTCAAGGCCACCAGTGTCACTGGAAAATGGGTCTGGACTCTAGTCATCTCACCAATCTTCTGTCCATTAAACAAACTGAGAGGAGACACACAAACTGTGATATAGAACATACGCAGGGTTTATCACAAGGCAGAGTGCATTCTCTCATCTCCTGAGCAATTCTTCAGCCTGTGAATGCGTTCTCAAGGGGCAAGAGCAGGCAGCAGCCAACAACTATTGCCCCCACCTATATTCTCAAACCTCTGGAATCAGCAACTCTCTCTGAAGGTCTTTGCCTGATTCAGGTGGTCGGCAGGCTTGGATTGACTTTTGCAGGAGAGAGCTCAGCAACGCGCCTCACAAAATAATACATCCTTGTTGTCTATCAGCCTCCTTTTACACAATAATCCTCCAAGATTAGGAGTCCTGCAGGCGTCCAGGCAGTTATAGCCATTAATGACTTTCTAGGCAGGCAAGCTGCCACACCATCTTCCAGGGACAGAAGTACATCTCCAGTCCCACTCTTTTGACCAATGAATAAATCCTGTTGTTTCAGGTGTTTTTATTTGACCTGAATATGAGGAAGGAATCCAGGGCCAATTCCTCTAAGCCTGTTAGCATGGTGACTAGTTACCTAACAGCATGCAAAGGAGTCTTATGGATGCAAGTTGAACAATGAACTTTGCCTAATCAATTTTTTCAAAAAGTGAGCTGGGGAAAAAAAATCATTTTAAGAGATACAGAAAAAGCACTGAAAACCCAACATCTAAGCCAGACAGGCTGAGGCATGAGGATTATTGCAAGGATCTTGTTTTTTAAAAATTGTTTTTGTTTTTAATCCGGCATCAGCTCCTAATGTACACCCTTAGCATATGGAGAATGGGAGAGAATTGTCTTGGCTAGAGAGGTCATCAGTCAACCCTGCTGCTCACTTCATTGCTTAATGGCAAAAGCCTGTTTTCCTTTAAGATCTGGGATATCACAAAACTGCCTTCCTTCCCTTTGCATCTTAAACATGGCCCTGGAGTATGGGGTCTTAGTCTTTAAATAAAGGAGGGATGAAAAATGGAAGATTCAAATTGGAAAGAAATAAAGAAAAGCCTTTATCTGTAGACAAATCCTTGGTGTAATTGTCATATAGAAAGTCTACCGGAACCTTGTTTAAAAGGCCCTAGTAATAATAAATGAACTTAGTAAGAGCATCCTTTATCAGATCCATACATAAATGGAAGAAAATCTTTGCCTACTCTACCTCTGACAAGGGATTAATGTATAGATTCTAGAAAGAATCCTAAGATGCAAGCTCAGAAAAATACATCACATAAGCAATAGATGAGCTAATGAATTGAGTAGACGGTTCTCAAAAGAAGGTACACAAATGGACAATAAGTATTTCGAAGGGTGTTCAATATCCTTAGACCTCAGGGAAACGTAAAATAAGACATGAGAGTGGGCAAAGATTTCCTTCCATTCTATGCACTGCCCGCTCACTCTGCTGATTGTATCAGCAGCTGTGCAGAAGCATCATCTTGATGTCATTCAATCTCTGGGTCAATTCTTCTGTTTTCTGAGCTATTGGAGCTCTGCTTTTAAAAGTCCTTGTCCGCCTCTATATCCAGAATTGTGACCAGAACTGTTTCCATGTACTTTCCTCCAGGAGTTCCAGAGTGTGGTGGTTTGAATACAGGCTTGGCCCAGGGAGTGGAACAATTTGAAGGTGTGGCCTTGTTGGAGTAGGTGTGGCCTTGCTGGAGGAAGTGTATCATTGTGGGTGTGGGCTTTGAGAGCTTCATCCTAGCTGCCTGAGGATGCCAGTCTCCTCCTGTTTGCCTTTGGAACAAGATGTTGAACTCTCAGCTTCTCCTGCACCATGCCTGCCTGCATTCTGCCATGCTCCTGCCTTGATAATGGACTGAACCTCTGAACTTGTGAGGCAGCCCCAATTAAATGCTGTCCTTTATAAGAGTTGCCTTGGTCATGGTGTCTGTTCATAGCAGTAAACCCTAACTAAGTCACAGAGTTTGGGGTCTTACATTCATATTAAATTGACTTTTGTATGGAGTGAAATATGAGAATAGAGTTTCTTTCTCCTGCATGTGGCTATTTGGTTTTCCCAGCACCATTTGTTAAAAACACAGTCTTTTTCTCCAATGGATGTTCTGAGTACCTTGGTCAAAAAATTAGGTAGCTGATTGTTCTAGCTCCTTAGAGTCTTTGGTGCTTCCAAAAAAGTTTATGATCACTTTTAATATTTCTATAAAGAATATTCAACAGGGTACATTGAATCTGTAGAATTCTTTTGGTAAAAGAACCATTTTTACATCATCAGTCCTGTAACTCTTTAGGCATGGGGGTCTTTCTACCTTCCAGTGTCTTACTCAATTTCTTTCAGTATTTCAAGTTTTTCAATGAAAAAGTCTTTCTGTTCCTTATTTAGGTCTATTCCTAGGTGTTCTGTTTTGGGTGAAGCCATGATAGATGGGGTTGTTTTCCTGATTACTTTCTCAGTTTTTTCATTATCAATGTATAGGAAAGCTGATGGTTTCATTTGCTAAGTTTGTGTCCCAGAACGTCCCTGAAAGTGTTTGTCAGTTGTAAGAGTTTTCTAGCAGAGTCTTTAAGGTCTCTGGTGTTTTGGTTCATCTGCAAACAGATCGTTTGACTTCCTCTTTTCCTACATGTATCCTTTTTCTTTCTTTTGTGGCTCTCCTAAGTAAGATTCAAGGATCCTATTAAATACAGATAAAGGATTTATCTCCGATTTCTTGGAAATGCTTTGAGTTTTCCACATTTAGCATTATTTTGCCTATAGTTTTGTGTTATGTAGCCTTTATTACTAAATATGTTCATTCTATTTTTAGGTTCTTTGAGGCTTTTATATAAAGGGACATTGGACTTTATCAAAGGCCTTTTCTACATACACTGAGATTTCTATCCATGAGTCTACTTGCAATACCAGACTCATTTATTGATTTGGACATGTTGAACCATCCTTGCATACCTGACCATGGTGAATATTCTTTTTATGTGTTGTGGAATTTCGTTTGAAGATAACTCACTGAGAACTGTTGCATCAATGTTTGTCAGGGAGATTGGCCTATGATCTTCTTTTTTTACTGTCCCAGATTTGGTATCAGGGTAATATCACTTTATAAAGTAGTCTTAGTAGAATTCTTCTTCTGTTTTATAAAATAATTTGAGTGACATTAATGTTTCAGTTTCTTAAAGATTTGCTAGAAATCAACAGTGAATCTCTCTGGTCCCTGTTGTTTGTGTTAGTTGGGAACTTATTAGTCTCTTTGATCATTATAGACTTGCTTAAGCTATTTATACCATTATAGCTTAATCATAGTAAGTCATTTGTGTCTAGAAATGTATCCGTTTCTAAACTTTCCAATTTATTGGAATGTATGTAGGTCCTCAAAGTGTGCCCAAATAGTCCTCTGTGCTTAATTAATCTCATATAATGTTTCCTTTTCCTTCTCTAATTTTGTTCATTTGAGTCTTCTGTTTTGGTTACCTTAAGCTAAGGGTTTACCAACATTGTTTATCTTTTCAAAGAACCAACTCTTCATTGATTCTTTACAATGTACTTTCACTTCCATTTCATTAATGTCTGCCCTGATCTTTATTATTTCTTTCCATGTACCGATTTTTGGGTTGGCTTTCTCTCACTTTTCTAAGACCTTGGGAGGACATCACTGTTATCTATTTGAGATTTCTCTGGGTTTTTTTTTTTCAATTTTTATTTTATTTTATTTTTATTAGATGTTTTCTTTATTTACAATAAGTCCTTTCCCAGGTTCCCCTCCAAAAGAAAAAAGAAAAAGAAAAGAAAATAAGAAATAAAATAAACCAAAAACTAAAACAATCCCCTGTTCCCTCCCCCTCCCCCTGCTCACTCACTCACTCTCTCCCACTTCCTGGCCCTGGCATTCCCCTACTCTGGGGCATAGAACCTTCACAGGGCCAAGGTCCTCTCCTCCCATTGATGCCCAACTTGGCCATCCTTTGCTATATATATGCTGCTGGAGCAATGAGTCCCTCCATGTGTACTCTTTGGTTGGAGTTTTAGTCCCTGGGAGCTCTGAGGGTATTAGTTAGTTCATATTGTTGTTCTTGCTAAGGGGCTGCAAACCCTTCAGCTCTTTGGGTCCTTTCTCTAGCTCCTTCTTTGGGGACCCTGTGCTCAGTCCAATAACTCAGACATTTAGGGCCATGATGTTCCTTCTTACAGTAGCTCTCGTTGTAGCTCATGAGGTCCCATCTGTAATGTTTCCATTTTCATTCAGTCCCAGGATTCGTGTACCTCCTAATTGATTTTCATGACTCATTTATCGTTCCAGTCCTGTGTTTCACTGTCTCCATGAGTTCATATATTTGCTATCATTTTTTTACTGTTAATTTCTAGTTTTATTAATTGTGACTGGGCACAATACAAGAAAATCTTTCCATTTTCTTTTATTTGTTAAGGTTTGTTTTGTGTACTAAAATGTGGTCTATTTTTGAGAAAGTTCCACAGGCTGCTGAGAAGAATATGTATTCTATTCTCTTTGAGTAGAATATCCTATAGATAGTTATTAAGTCTCCATTTGATAGATGATGTCATCTAACACTGATGTTCCTTTGTTGATTTTTTTGGTCTGGTGACATGCTTGCTGGTAATAATAAGGTATTAAATTTACTTGCTATTATTGTATTGACTTGGGCTGTTACCTCCCAGGAGTGTTTGTTTTATGGTCTTGGGCATGCCAATGTTCAGTGCATAATTGCTTAAAACCAAAATGTCCTCTTGATGGATTATGAACCCCTTAATCAATATGAAATTACCTCCTCTAAGGCTTCTGACTAATCTTAATTTAAAGTCTACTTTGTCAGATGTTAGTGTGGCTGCACCTGTTTCATTTCTGGGTGGGCAAGCTTGAACCACCTTTTCCACCTTTTCACTTTCAGACAGCATTTTTTAAAAAGTGATAAAGTCAAAACACCACTGAAAGTACAATGGAAAGAACAAAAGAAGAAACACAGAGGCAAAAACAAAGGAAACGAGAAAAGGTTGTACAATATCGAAAGACGTATAAACAAAATTAAATACATATGAGGGAGAATTAAAAAATAAAATCGTAAGTTTTCACAGTATGATAAATTGAAAGATTGCTAAAAGCAGAGTAAAAATAATAAAAGAGAAAGTACAATGGGCTAAATCACAAAGAAAGGGTAAATGGATGAAGTGGAGCAGCAGCCTCTCTGTGTGTGCTCAGAAATTAAACCACCAGCCATGCAACAGGGGTGTGCAGGTGGAGAGTTTGGTCTTGCCCTTCCCATGCTTTATGCGTTATCAAGCCTATACTGGACACCTCTCCAGTGTCCGCCAGAGCTGACTCTACTTTAGGAACTTGCCTTCTTTCTGTACCAGGGCCCTTGACTGACCACAGTTAGCTTTGCAATCCAGAGAGTGGGCAAGTTCTCCTGCCCACCTGAGACCCCAGATCATCATGCTCTCTATGATGGCTGATACTGTAGTGTGAAAGTGTCTCTCTAGTGTGTTGGGAAGGGGGGAACAACCACAACGAAATCTGTACAAACAAAGGATCTATCTTCTATCTTCATATTTTCCAAATACCCCAACTATTGGTTACCTGAAGGAGGGATGCAGCCATGAGCATCAAATTCAGAGTTCTTGGACTCCACAGCAGGGAAAGGCAGGTAGTGCATACAGTTGATCCTCCCACTGCGCTCAGGCTTGAGGCTGCCAGACTTCAGCATTGCTCTTCTTTTTTTGGGGGGGTGGGGGTAACACTTTTAATCTTCACTGTGTGAGAAATTACAAGAATAATAAATTAAGCCGTAAGTTGAATCAAAATTTCCTTTATACAAAGTATTAAAAAACAGTTGCATTTCTAAAATGAAATCATAGATATACAATTGTAGTCATTAAGTAAACTAAGTTAAAATGCTATACATTAAAGAGAAACACCAATGAAGCAAATGAATGAATGAATGAAGACACTCCTGAACCACCCCCCCTCCCATTTCATCGAGTGGCTCTGCTTCTAAGGACCGGCAGAAGCTTTTGTGTGCTCAGAGAAGGGACGCTTCTTCGAGCTGCAGAGGCACTAACAATGAACACCCAGAAAGATGTCCAACCACCAAAACAGCAGCCGATGATAAAGATTTGTGGAAAGTGTCACACCGAAAATGACATAAAATCCAGGGATCCAATCAGATGCAGAGAATGTGGATACAGAATAATGCACAAGAAAAGGACTAAAAGCCTTGCTCTTCTTGATGACATCTGCTCCCAGCCACCAAGGGTGGGCTTTCCCACTATGCTCCACTGCCTGAGTCAAGACTCCTCCTACCTTCAAGTTTTGGCTTGTTAACCAGGAGCCTGCCCCTTACCCTGCAGCTGTGGTAAGTTAGTCAGGTTCCCTGATATGCATGCTGCCTATGGAGAAAAACAACCAGTAGATCTACCCAACTATGACTCTTATGAATCACAGTGACCAGAAGAGCAAGATACTCCAAAAGATGTAATAACGGCACTTTTATCTGAGGGTAAGTAGCAGCTATCTAAATGGACTTACGGCCTACTCAGAAAAGAGAGACTTCATGCCTGACATGATAAACCTAGCCCACTACCCTGCTGGTGGACAAGAACCCTTGAGGAAATCCTACTACTGCCATTTCTCTAAGCCATAGAATTTTTACCTGGATTCAGTTTGCTTATCTTATACCCACAGATAAGTCTAGTTCTCACTCCTCATCAAGTAAACTTCTTTTTGCAGTAGAAGGAGTTCACTACAGAAATACTCAACTGGTCAAAATGCAGAGAGCAACTGGTCATGGCGTGTCCACCCTCACTTGACACATCTATAACACAGCTCCCACACTGAATGCTCAGGAGATATCACAGAGGAGACAGAGGGCCAAGATGCCTGTGACTACATATGTCTTCAGGACATGAGAGAGAGGTTATGCCCATGACATCTCAACAATATGGTTGCCTAAACAAGACCTGAATTACAACACCAACTGGCTTGTCAACATGGCTGGGGAAATCTCACAAGGCCCACTCTAGACAAAGAGCTATGGGCAATTAATGATGGCAAGAATAAATTCTCTCTAGGGACAAGCCTCCGGATAGTGATACAACTCAGTGAAGTCGGCCCTAAACAAAAACACAAATACACACACACACACACACATACACACACACACACACATACAAATATACACATACACACATGTACACACAAACACACACACAAAATCATACACACACACACACACACCACTAAATGAATGCAGTAGGCTTGTGTGTTTGTGTGTGTGTGTGTGTGTGTGTGTGTAATTAAAAATATAAGAGGCTATGAATTTGAAAAGAAATTAGGACAAAAGAGTTAGAAGGAAGAGGCGTAGGAGAGTTGTGGCAATACAGTATTCATGCATAAAATTTTCAAAAAAATAAATATTTAACAAAATAATCAAGTCCTGAATCATATAACAATGTGGATGAGTGAATCTTGAATGCTTTATGCTAAGTAAAAGAAAACTGGCATGAAAGAGTTTGTGTGTATTGTATGAATCTATTTATTTAAAATTCTAAAAAATGTAGGCTAACTTACAGTGTCAAAGTCAGCCTAGTTCAAGCCTGGTTTGTGTGTGTTTGTGTACATGTGTGTGCGTGTGTATGCACATGTGTGAATGTGTGCATCTGTATGTGTGAGACTGACTGCAGAAGAGGCCAGGAAAGCCTCGGGGCTCGGAGCTTCTGCATTCTTGTTGTGAGGATAGCTTCTCAGGTGTGCTATCAGTAAAGACTTGAGATTGAAGACATTAAAGGAATGCAATTTATTGTGAGTTACACCTCAACCAAGTAGATTAAAAATCTGACAATACAAGCATGCGTACAAATTTCTTGAACAAATATTTTTATAGCAACTTCATTAGCAACAGCTACCAGCAAGACAATCTCAATCCAAACTCCCACAAAAAGGCTAAAGTACTGTGTCGATAATCAGAACTCTAGCTTAAAAACAACAACAAAAGAGTACATGACTCCAGAATATGCAAAATCATAGAGAAATCTTAAAAATATTCTACTGAATAAAAGAAGCCAGCAATTAGGTATCTTTATGATGCAAGTTTTATGAAGACCAAAATAAACAAAATCAATCTACACTACTAAAACTTGGTGGTCTGCCAATGGGATGGGCAGTGACCACTAGTTAAATGTAGAAGAACATCCACAAAGGATACAGGTGTTCTAAGCATCTTTTGAGGGATTAGTCATACACATTGGCAGTTATATGTTCTCAGAGTTTACCTGAGGTCTGTTTAATTCAAAGTTTGTAATTGGAACTCAGCAGAAATGATAGGACAAAGGGAAAACAATCATAAAAGCAAAAGTCAAAGAGTCAAACTATATATTGATTTATAAAAGTACAGCCAAAATATACCCCAAAAATTAAATAGTTAAAATTAAAAATTTAGAAATAGTGTCACCCTCCACAAAAGTGGTGTAACCATGCTGTCGGTGCCGTGTGGTTGTTAGCCACAGGCCCTTCCAAGAACGGGCAGCTCTACCTCTGCTGAGCAATGCATTCTTGTGCATGCATAGCCCAAAGCTCACCTCAGGGACTGACTGACTGTTCTGTTCCTGCCAGGGACTTTTCCCCACTTGCTGTTCCCAACAAGAGCTTGTCTTCTTTGTATCTCATGTATTCCTATCACTGCCCTCCTATTAAGAATCCTGACACTAGGCAAATTCTAGCACATCACCCTTCTAGTTTCCTTTCTATTGCTGTAATAAAACATTCTAGCCAAGAGCAACTCAGGGGAAGAAAGCATTTACTTAGCTAATAGGTTATAGTCTGCCCTTCAGGGAGGTGAGGTCAGAACTCAAAGGGGGAACTTAAACAATGCCTACAATGGACTGTGTCCTTCTCCATCAATTAACAATCAAGATAATCCCTCGAAGACATGCCCACATGCCAATCTGATTTGAGCAATCCCTCAATTGAGATTCCAGTGATAATAGGCTGTGTGCAGTTGACAGTTTATCTAACTAGGACTAATGGGATCTAATGCAAATAGTCTTACTTTAACTAATAAGAGTCAGTCCCTAATTTGCAGGGTTTCAGCACATGTATATGTGCTTGTGTGCATGTGTGTGTGTGTGTGTGTGTGTGTGTGTGTGTGTAGCATAGCCAGTCATATAGGCTAAGATAATATTAACAGGACTCTGAGGAGACTTTTCTTAATTTTATTTTTATTCTTTACATAAAATACACCACAGTTTTCCCTACCTCCCTTCATCCCAGTTCTCTACATACACTTCCCTTCTCCCCTAGATCCATTCCTCCTCCAATTACCTTAAAACAAACAAGCAAACAAAAACAAAAAAGGAGCAAGCCTCCCAGGAATATTAATCAAACATAGCATAAGAAATTACAATAAGACTAGGCACAAACTCTCATATCAAAGCTGGTTAAAGATCCAAGCACAGGCAAAAGAGTCAGATGTTCTCTCAATTTCCACTGTTAGGGGTTCCATAAGAGCACCAGCTGCACAATCTTAACATATATGCAGAGGCCCTAGCTGAGACCCACACAGAGTTCGTGATTGTCACTTCAGTCTAAGGAGACATTATTAATGTGCTATTTCAATAACTGATGAAAACACTCAGAACAAAAACTATCCAGTACCCACATAGAAGATTTGTCATATTTAAGCTGCTCATTTAGCTCTTGTGTGTCTTCCTTCCTTCTGGGTATTCTGCATACTAATCTGCCTCCAGCAGGCTTGAAGCACACTCAAGTCTTTCTTTGCCAGTTAGCTTTAGTCTATATTCTGCCAATAGGAGGCATTGGCCAGATATTATAAGGCAAATGCAAGAATCTCTTTTCTTTCCTCCTCTTCTTTCTGTTTCTGATGACAAGTCCCATGCCATGGCAGTAGTCCTTGTGGGTCACTGCTTTTTTTTGTTTGTTTGTTTTTTCAAGACAGGGTTTCTCTATATAGCCCTGGCTGTCCTAGAACTCACTCTGTAGACCAGGCTGGCCTGGAACTCAGAAATATGCCTGCCTCTGCCTCCCAAGTGCTGGGATTAAAGGCGTGCGCCACCACCACCTGGCTGCTTCTTACTGAGACAGTGAAGTTCCAGAGGGAGCAGGGGCCTGAACTGGCATCTTCAACAGTTGGTTCCTATCTGCTTGGTTCAGTAGTAGATATACCTAAAGCATCAGTGGGTTGTTGTTTGATGGCTTCTGGCAACTGGGCTCTGTAGAATCTGCCAGGATACAAAGTTCCATCTCAGGCACAGCTGAACTTATCATTCTCAAAGCTCCAGTAGATTTTTCTGCTTCCATCCCCTCGGGTATACAGGAATCCTGGGCTCCGAATAAAACAATTGTTTGCTGGTGGTCCTGGGAACCCAACTGAATTCTCTGTGCACACTAAGCAATCATTCTGCCAGTTGAATCTCATCCCTAGTCTTATTATATATTGTTAATTCTTAAATCAGAATGTTCAACCATTGGTTCAAAAATGTCTGGGCACTTCAGAGTTGATTTCAAGAGCCAATTTGATCCAGCTCAAATTATTACTCTTCATTACTTTGAGTCCAATGGGTAGCCAGGATTGGAAACCCTTCCACACTGAAACAGAAGGAGATTGGTAGGACTGTGAAGGGCTATCTGTGTTTTTGGCTGAGTGAGGCTTGCTTCCGGAGACAATGCTGCAAGCTCCCAGTATTCTGGCTGGACTCCACCCCGAGTCAACTGACCACAGCCAGGTATGCCCCGCTCCACAGTTACCTGAGAACAGGTAGCCCAGCCCACCATATAAAGGGCTGTTTGCCACCCCCACTCTCTCTCAACCTCTTAGTTTCTTGTCTTTACTCTCCCTTGCCCCTCTCTGCATGTGACCATGGCCAGCCTCTACTTCTCTACCCTTTTTTCTCTCTCTTTTCTCCAATAAAACACCTTAAGACCATGGACTGACTCTTTTCAACTAGACTCCTCGTGTTGGCCCAGCATTAGCAGCTGTGAGACCGGGCCAGGGTTCACCCCCACTCCTGTTCACACCTGAACCACCCGGTGGCAGCTTCCCCTGCCCACCCCCTTTCTTCCTTTGGCCCCAGGGCAGACTGAGCTGCTCTGGAGCCCCCAATTCGTTCTCAGCTCCTCCATGGTATCCAACATCACCTGTGATGCCCAGGAGCTAGAAGCTGCCTCCTTGGCCTTCATGAGGCCCAGGAGCCCCCAGAGCTGTCCTCTTTCCACTACTCCCTCTCCCGGAGACTGGCATATGGCTCACGGCAGCCAGACGCCCACCCAGGCGGTGTGGAGACTGTGGGCAGCCTCCCATATCCACCAGCACAGAGTACCAGAGCTCTGATGGGACGCTGGTCTCCCCTTTGTTCCCCACTGGTGGTGCCCCACACTGCCGCAGCAGTGGCAGCGATGGAGCCCAGGGTCCAGTAGAGATTCTCATACAACCAAAGTGGGACTGCCTGTGTCTTTGGCCAGAGATGTTAGCTCTCCCATGTCAGGGGGAGAAAGGACTCCTTGGGAGCCAAGGAAACCAATCTGTTAGCATGTAATTCCACTATACAACAAGGAGCCTTTCATAACCTTACAATGAGCCTTTACTTACCCCTCTTCAGTATGTCCTCCCTCCACTAATGCTAGTTCTCCAAATACTGGGTACCATGAGGATCCCTGCGCAGAGCCTAAAAAGCTACTATCCCAAGCTCTGTCTTTTCTCACCTTTGTTCAGAGCAGTGTATCAGCCTCCTGGATGCTCTGCTCCCATGTATTAAGGTTGGCAGAGCATCTGCCCACTTTTTGCATTGCAGAAAGGCTCCAAAATAAACAACTTATTGGCAAATCATCGTATATGGGTCAAGGCTTTACCCACCTCTGTAAAGTACTCTAGCTATTCCTGGGTCTCCCTGTCATTATCAAGGGGTAGAATTAATCAGTAACTAAGTGTGGGCTTCTCAAACTCCTTGTCATTTCCGGTTTTACTATTATATATTTAATACATCCCTAGTCTATGTCATCTATGTTACTTCTAGCCTTTTGCTCTTACAAGTAGCTCTGAAGTATGCTACTTTGCTTCTACACATGCATGTGTGTGTGTGTGTGTGTGTGTGTATGCATGCATGCATATATGTATATGAATGAAAACTAAGACCCTGGAGTAGAATTTTAGGTCAAACAGCATGTGCATTTTTTTTTTTTTTTTTTTTTTTTTTTTTTTTTTTTTTTTTTTTTTTTGGTTTTTCGAGACAGGGTTTCTCTGTGTAGCCCTGGCTGTCCTGGAACTCACTCTGTGGACCAGGTTGGCCTCGAACTCAGAAATTTGCCTGCCTCTGCCTCCCAAGTGCTGGGATTAAAGATGTGTGCCACCACCGCTTGGCCAGCATGTACATTTTGAGATATCATACATATTCATAGGTTGTCCCCACTGACAATTCGTTGACACCCTGTGAACATGCAATTGCTTTTCCCCTGCATTTCTCTCACTGTGATATCTGTAAACCTTTCCAAGCCAGTCTGTGCCCTTTAGTTCACTTGTATTAATTCTCTGGCAGCCTGCTCATCTGTGCCTTTTACCAACTTCTCCTTTGGCTTGTTAGAATTTTCTAAAAGTTTATAACACACTCTGGCTATCCCTAAAGTGGACCCTCAGCTAACAAAAGAAACCTCTGTGCGCTTTGGGGTCAGATATGGGGCCAGTCTGAAATCTGCCACTAACCCTTAAGAACTAGCATACGCTGGTTCAGGCAAAACATCCCTGTTCCTTTGGGTGAGCTGAACCATCTCTCAAAGGTTGTTTGCTCAATGGGGAGTGGAGGTGATTAAATGCATCGCTCAGGATTCTTGTGAACGTTAAATGATATGTGTGATTTAATGAACACTGAGAAACAATAATGACCACTCTGACCCTTCTGAACTTCCCTCAGGCCATTCTAGAGTTAGTTTCCAGAGCCAGCCTGTTTCTATAGCAACCTCCACCAGATCCAAAGACGGACCAGATCTTTCACTAGTGACCTGTCACCTGAAGGTCAGCATGTCCGCAGGCTTCCTGGCTCTAGGGCTGCTGGGGAATTACTGACCAGCTGGGCACCGGTCTCATGGAGGCCTGAGAATGTTCTTCGAGCATCCATCTCCTTACTGTCTTTGCTTGCAGATGCAAGCTGGTTCTCCATGTTAATTGGTGAAGTCATCATGCTTTAAATTAATCTAGTTAATAACTCAGACTGCAGCTCTTTTCATCAATCTTGCTCATGCAGCAGCTGAGTGTGTGTATATTAAAAATGTCAGGATTCCTTTGTGTTCAAGAACTTGGAGGCTTTGAATGAATAATGCTCACTGCTTTACCTTCTTTTCTTCCTCTGTGTTCCCCTGTTAGATGCTGTTGAGTGATGTGTGTGTACCAATTTGTTTGATTTTTTTTATTTTCGTTTTTGTTTTTGCATTTCAAAATGGTTCCATTTTTATTTAGAAGGGCTAGAGAATTATACAAATGGTTATTTTTTGCTGTTTGATTTTTTTATTAGTTCTGGTTCCACACTATGTTTACCTCTTCCTCCTGCCCCTAAACTCCAGTTGATACTACTCTCTAACACTTAAAAGTATTTGAGAGGCTGGTAAGATAGCTTAGGAGTTAAAAGCACATACTTGCTCCTGCAGAGGACCCAAATCCAATTCCTAGCAACCATATTGGGTGCCCATAACTACTTGTAACTCAAGTTCCAGAAGACATGCACACACACACACACACACACACACACACAATGTAATTTAAAATAATAGTAAAAGGTAAATCTTTGGATTGGAAAGATGGCTCATCACTTAAGAGCACTGCCTGCTCTTCCAGAAGACCCATGTTTGATTACCTATACCCACATGGTAGGTCACCATCATGTGTATCTCCAATGCCAAGGGATACAATACCCTTCTCTGACCTACAAGGGCACCAGTTATGCATGAGGTATGCAGACATATGTGTAGGCAAAACATCCATACACATTTTTTAAGTATTTGAATTTCCTGAAATCCACGCTATCAGTCATTTATGCATGAATCTCCTTCACCCACACAGAGCTGGTAAGTTCTAAAGGGTTCCAGTAGAGGAGGCAGCCCCTTCCACTTTGAGACAAATTCCCTGCATGGGAGCCATCTGCCTGTCTGTAACATCAGCCAGAGGCCCAGCTTTGCCTACAGTAATACCATCACTGCTTATAAATGGTATTTCTCAACAGTTTCTAATGAAAAGAACTACCTGGGGTACTTATTAAAGAACAAAACAGAATGAACACTCTTCAGTCCTACTCCGTAGCCTAGAAATCAAATATCTGGGAGAGCCCGGGATTCCATATTTTTAACAAGCTCCCGAGATGATTCTTCTGGTGAAAACAATTTTCTACAAGATTAAACCTCCTGCATTTGAAGGCTATTAATATCTGCCTTGAAACCTGGCTTTTTCCACAACAGAAGACCCCTGTTCCTATAACTAACCCTTCTGAGACACAGTCTCAGAGCCTCCTTCCAACCTGGTTGCTTTCCAGTCCAAGTAACAAGCTCCGGGCTTCTTTCCGATATATTGTTACTATTTTGACCCCTAAATGTGTCCTTCCCATCTTAGAGACACAAGGGCAGTAAGAGACCGATGGGCATTTATTCTTAATCTAGAGATGGAAAAGCAGGGAGGAAGTCTCACCGGGCAGAGGATGTGGGAGCTTTTGAGGATAAAGGAAGAGAGGGAGGGAGGGCTTTGAATGACGCCTTAGGACGAAACTGCAGACTTCTGCAGAAAGGGTTGAGTTGATCCCAGAAACAGGGGCTGCCTCTTTTAATATGTAGGTGGACAATTCCAGTTTGGGTGGGGAGTGGGTGAGTGGGTAGGTGAGTGTCAAGGTGGCATGGGTGGTAATTAGTATATTACAATGGATGGGAATGCATACTGGGTAAAGAGTGCATTGTTTTAGTCAGGGTTTCTAGTACTGTGACAAAACACCACGACCAAAAGTAACTTGGGAAGAAAGGGATATATTTCATCTTACACTTCCCATCACAGTCCTTCACTGAGGGAGGTCAAGGTGGAAACTCAAACAGGCAAGGAGCCCGGAGGCAAACACTGAAGCAGCAGCCATGGAGATGCTGCTTACTCCCTTGCTCCACGCGGCTTGCTCAGTATGCTTTTTTATAGCACTCAGGACCACCTGCCCAGGGGTAGCCCAGTCCACAGTGAACAGGGCCCTCCCACATCAATCATACATTTGAAAAATGCAACCACAAACTTGTCTCCTGGCTGGTTTGGTGGAGGCATTTTATCAACTGAGGTTCCCTCTTCCCAAATGACTCTTAGCTTAGGTCAAGTTGTCCTAAAACCAGCCATCACCTATGTTAATATGGCATCCTTGATTACTGAAACCTGTTTCACCTGGATCCATCCTGGATCCCACTTTATACATAGGTGATTGAATCACAATGCTGTTGAACAAAATGGATGGCTTCGGAACAAAGCTTTGAAGAGGTATTATTATCTGGTAACAAAGTAGCAACCGTATATGAAAACAGTCTTAGTTTGCTCAGTAGTCAATGTGGTCATTATGTAACAAACGCCCACTGAGCACACCGGATGGGCATTGTGTAAGGTGTGACAGTGAGCAAGACATCTGCAATTCCTACACTGTACTTCTGAAGGAGAGAGGCACAGGGTAGGCGTGAAGGAATAAGGGAAGGGGAGAAGGGGAAAGGGGAAAAAGGAAATAAGAAAACAGAAAAAGAGGGGGGAAGGCTGAGGGAGGAAGATGGACAAGGCAGGATGGAGAAGAGACAAACATACATTCAGTTCTATGGGGTGGGGGGGAACGAGAAGCTAGGAGGCTGTTGTATGGGATAGCATCCCTAAAACTATGTCATTTAAGCTCAGAACAAAAGGAATAGAGAGGACAACAAAGGATGCTGGGAGGGATGGGAACCCTTTGTCTTCAGGGAACTCCTGATGGTCAGAGAGCCTTTTAGTAGACAAGAAACTCACATGCTCTAAGAGCCCAAAAGTAAGCCAGTATAACTGAAGCATGAAGCACATTGAGAAAGTCTTGAGCTAAATCAGGGGAGATGTGGACAGGCTGGGCATCCCAGGAGATGATGGACACTAAGAACAAGGTTTGGTTTTGTCTTTGACTCGTGGAGCCACTGGATGATTGTAAGCTAAAGGAAACACTCTGCCTCTTATTTAAGAAGATTCAACTTCAGAACATCTGACAGGAACACAGGTACGCTACTCAACCTCCCCTTCTCCTGATATCATCATACAAATGCCAATGAAGAGGGGAGACCCCACTAAAACTTTAATTATAGCTAAACTAGGAGACAACTAGAATTCACAGGCTTCAAAACATGCTGAAAGAGATCTTCCAAACAGCTAAAAGAAGACAAGACAGCATGCACAAGAGAGTTCAGGGGTATCTAAGAAAGCATCCTAGAATATCCTTCCTGGAGGTGGAAGGATTTCCCCTTCAAACTCAACCTCTTCCTCATACAAGCACGGCTTCGGACAGCAGACGTCCTCAGTCTCCCATGGCCAGAGCTATGACGGATGGACCATCCAGAGTCTCCCTTGATGAGCCAGGCTTGCAGAAAGCAGTCGGCCCAGAAGCAAAAAAAGCCCTTGTAGTTTAAAGACTGGTGGCTCTGCCCTAGTGGGATCTCCTGCAAACAAGTTTATGCACAGAGACAGATGCATATAATCACATGCAAAGACTGGATGTAGTGGTGTACATCTTTAATCTGAGCACTCAGGAGGCAGAGGCAGGTAGATTTCTCAGAGTTTGAGGTCAGCCTGGTCTGCATAGTGAGTTCCCCAGACTAGCCAGGACTGTGTTACAACAAAGAAAGAGTGAGAGAGAGACAGGCAGACAGGCAGACAGACAGGCAGGCAGGCAGAAAGAAAGAAGAAAGAGAACTGGGAGGAATATAATCAAAATATATTACATACATGCATGAAAATGTCATATGAAACCCATTACTTTGTATAATTAATGATGCCATGATATTCAAGGATCTCTAGAGAGACAAAACTGATAAAATAATATATACTTTCCATATATGTATACATATACATACATACATATACATATACAGAGAGAAAGAGAATTTATTAAAGTGGCTTACCCAACAATGGCTATCTCCTGTAATTTTCAATCCACAAGGCTGGATGTCTCAGCTGTTCTCCAGTTTACACTGGAATCCTGATGAAGTAGGCTCTAATGCAGAAAAGGAATAGGCTTGCCAGTGAGAGCAAGAGCAGGCAGGTCTCCCATGACCTATACAGATAGGCTGCCAGCAAGTTAACTGTTGCTATAACCAAGTTAAAGGTGGTCTTCCCACCTCAAGTGATATGGATTTTACAAGGGTCTTCCTACCTCAAATGATCCACTTAACTAAAAATCCCTCACAGGTCTGCCTAACCATTTGCGTTTTTAGTTAATTCCAGATGTAATCAAGTTGACAAACAGAAATAGCCATCACATATGGTAATAAAAAAGCATCTCAAACCAAGATGAGTTAGCATAGATAAATGGAAACAATATTGATAAAAGCATATCATTTAAAAAATGAAAAAAAGGACAGTAAGGTTTTCAAGTAAAGTTGGAGAAACATTACAAGAGTATACAAATGCTGGGCAGATCCCAGCTAAGAATTACAGCAACCTAACAAGACAGTTGCTTCTACAAAGGAGAAGTCACAAACCACAAACACAAAAGGAAAGGGTAACAATAAGACTTGAGAAGAGATCAGACTTGGGCTGGGGAAGCCACTGGAGGGGCTCAGGCATTTCTTAAAAACTACCAGCACTAACTAGAAGAGGGACAGCCAGAAGGAAGTAAAACAGAAAATAATAATAATAATAATAATAATAATAATAATAATAATAATAATAATGAGAGGAGGCAACAGGGATGCAGAGAGGTCGAAGAAATCCCAAATGATTGTCATCACAGATCATGCAAGAGCAAGACAGTGAAACAAGAATGTCGGAGGTAAAATTAAAGAGCCTGTTCTTGGGTCTTCAATTTCTGCCCTGAAAGGCCCGAGCTAGAATCAGAGAATTGCATACCAAACCTTAGTTTCCCATGCTATTGTTGTTACAAGATACCTTGACAACAGTGATTTCGGGCGGCATCACCTGTGAGATCTATTTTGGCTCACGAGTCCAGGCTATGGTCCATCACAGCAGGCAAGTCACGGGGCAGGAGGCTGAGGCAGTCAGTCATCACATTCAGAATCAGGAACAGAGTTCATACATGCATACTCGGGCTTAGCTCAATTTCTTCCCTCTTACCTAGTCCAGGATCACCTATCTAGGGAAAGGTGACACCCACAGTGGCCAGGTCTTCCCATTTCAATTAAGGTAATCAGGATAACCCCCTACATGTATTATCAGAGGCTAAAGCTAAACAAGCCCTTACAGGTGTACCCAAAGACCTGCCTCCTAGGTGACAGGTTATCAGCTGACATGGTAGCACATGCCTGATGGCCCAGCCAGTCTGGAGTCTGAGGCATTGGAGAACTTGAGCTCACAAGCTCTACACCAGCTAGAACAATGAGAGCTCAAGAAGACCCTGGAGAGAGAGAATAAGAATGAATTAACCAGGCAGTGGTAGCACACGCCTTTAATCCCAGCACTTGGGGGGCAGAGGCAAGCGGATTTCTGAGTTTGAGGCCAGCCTGGTCTACAGAGTGAGTTCCAGGACAGCCAGGGCTACACAGAGAAACCCTGTCTCGAAGAAAAACAAAACAAAAAAACAAAAACAAACAAAAAAAACCCAGATGAACAAATAATAGAAGTGAAAGTGGAGGTAACAGGGCTCTGCTTCGCCTGCTTGCCTTGTGGGACTGACCGAGCAACTGCTGGATCCTCGGACTTCCATTCACAGCTGCTGCCGACCATTGGTGGGAGTTGATTGTTGGGAGTTGGACTACAGACTATGGGAACCTAGCATAACTGTTCTCTAAGAGGCTCTACCCAGCAGCTGACTGAAACAGAGGCAGATCCCAACAACCAAACATTGGAAGAAGGTTGGAGTCTCTTATAGAAGAGTTGGAAGAAGGGTTAAAGGCCTTGAAGGAGATGGGGACCCCACAAGAGAACCAATAAAGTCAACTAAAATGGACTTCTGGGAGTTTTCAGAGACTGAATCAGCAACTGAAAATCACACTGGGCCGGAATGAGACACCTACCACCAGCACATATGTATAAGTCCTGCATCTTCGCCTCCATGTCTCCAACAATTGGAGGGAAGGCTTTCCCTAAAGCTATAGCCTGACTATAGTATCTATTCCCCAAGAAGGCTGCCGTGTTTGGCTTCAGTGGGAGGGAATGTGCCCATTCTGACAGTGACTTGATGCATCAGTTGGAGGATACATGGTGAGGACAGTGATGGGGCCATCCTGTCAGAGGAGAAGAAGAGGAGAGATGGAGGAGGGTCTCTTTGAGGGGATACTTGGAAGGGGACAGTACTTGGTATGTAAATAAATATATAAATATAAATTTAAAAAAAGAAAATGTAGGTAACAGTTTGAAGGCAGGTTAGGAGAGAACATCTCAAAATCCAAGTGCTAGAAAATAAATGTCACTGTCACTGCTTCTCATGATCCAAAATGAATAATTATTTTCTTTGTTTTGTTTTGTTCTGTTTTTTGTTTTTTTGAGACAGGGTTTCTCTGAGTAGCCCTGGCTGCCCTGGAACTCACTCTGTAGACCAGGCTGGCCTCGAGAACTCAGAAATCCGCCTGTCTCTGCCTCCCAAGTGCTGGGATTAAAGGCGTGCACCACCACCGCCTGGCGAATAATTATTTTCTAAAGAAAGAAGAGCAGAGACTGAAGAGATGGCCCAGCAGTCAAGAGCACTGGCTGCTCTTCCAGAGGACCCAGGTTCGATTCCAAACACCCATATGGTAACTATCAGCCATCTATGACTCCAGTTCCAGGAGACCCAGTGCTCTCTTCTGGCTTTGTTGGGTATTGCAAGCACATGGTACACAGACATGCATGGGGGGCAAAACACTCATGCACATAAAGTCGGAACAAATCTGGCTTTAGATAAAGAAAACCACATTGGCATCAAATGAAATTATTACCTCAAACTATTTTTAGAGTCAAAAAGTAGTATCGGGGTGCTATACTGATTGTATAGTACAGGGATTGGGTGCTAAGGAAAGGAAACATGCAGTTGAGAGTTTATTAAAGTAAAACAAACCAAGATGTCAGCTTGGAATCCAAACACCCACCCCATCATCAACGGCAACGTCCTGTTTAGCTCTTAAAAGATTTAAAGACTGGGTCACTCCGCAAACAAAATTTCCACCTGCAAAAAGACAGCAGCCCAGCAATGGATAAAAGGGAATTTGTGCTGAGGCAATCAGGACAGGTGCAAACAAACAAACAAAAAAAATATTACCAAAAAAGAAATATGCAGAGGTCATCATATTAACTACAAGGTAAGCTAGATTTAAGGCCAAAAAGCATTAAGCGAAGCAAAGAATAAATAAGATATAGCATACTTAAATAATTAACAAGGTGCATCTGAGCTGATATACATTAAACCGCATATCCTAAAACCTAGAGATATGCCTTCTTTCTTTCTATGAGGTTTGGAGAAAAAAAAATGTGACCACATATTAAGACCACAAAGAACACCTCAACAAATTCCAAAGAGTAAGAAGAGTATAGACATTGCCTCCCGAAGGCAATTAAAACAATGAGAAAACTCAAAGGTCTTCTCACCTGAATTTTTTTTAAAAAACTCTTTTTTAAAAAATTGGGTTTGAAAAAGAAACAGAAATGGCAGAGTATGGGGAAAAGCAATAATCAAGAAGTGCCAAGACAGACAGGATGCAGATAAA
Source organism: Montemys delectorum (assembly GCA_019843815.1). Lineage (NCBI taxonomy): Eukaryota > Metazoa > Chordata > Mammalia > Rodentia > Muridae > Montemys > Montemys delectorum. The sequence continues at coordinate 32,726 of JADRCD010213967.1, forward strand.
GTCAGATTCTGAGGCAAATCTTCAAGATAGTAGTAGCTGAGAATGCCCAGAAATGGAAGAATGGGTACAAATAAGCCGAAGGTTGGAGTCAAGCTCCATAGGGCACTTACTTACCATGAACAAGGCTTTGCTCCTAGGGTGATATCTGCCCTGCCCCACCCCACCTCCAAAGCCGACATTAATACTAGAACGGAGCAAAAGAGTGCATAAGTCAATAAGTCAAAAAGTACACCTCCAAACGGTGGAAATCAATAGCCACACAGGGCAGAGAGATGAGATGCTCTCATCCTCCTCTGTGAGAGCTGCTGCTTGCTTGGCCTCTAGAGCAGTGGCTCTCAACCTGTGGGTGGAATCCCACTTGGGCTCACATATCAGATATTTACATCACGATTTCATAACAGTGCCAAAATTACAGTTATGAAGTAGCAACAAGATAACTTCATTGTTGGCTGTCATCACAACATGAGGAACTGTATTAAAGGGGCGCAGCATTAGGAAGGTTGCGAACCACTGATATAAAAAGTTATGGTCAGAAAGTTGTCTTCTGACAGTAATTTGAGGGTGGTAGAGAGGTGGCAAGCACCAGCATTCAAAGTCACACCTTTCTGGACCAGCATCCCTCTTCTAACTGCTTAGCTTAGGGGGGAGGGGCCAGCCTGGCGCAGGGAAATGACTTTGATGGTTCCCACTGCAGAGCCATCTTAGCAATCCACAGAGGTATCTGCTCCTCTGCAAGAGCCAACACGTGCTTTTAATTACTGAGCCATCTCTCTAGCCCTATCCAATTATTTTTTTATTAAACTAGAATCAAATTCCATCAAAGCTTATACAAAAACCAAACATAGATCAATCTCGCATGTTTCTCAGTTATAAATTCAACAGCTTATTAAAACTAATCTGTCATGATCAGGTGAATTCCTAGGGTATTCAGTTGATCCCATTATAAGCAAAACAATATAATCCCTCATTTTGAAACTATAAGGAAAAAAATTACAGACTCAGATGATGTAAGGGCAATTGAGAAAAAACAATAAACAAATCATGACAAAAAAACACATGGTGAATCAGGAATGCGTGGGTGATGTTCAACATGTTCCATTTCCAAAGTGCATTATGGGTACCTGCATTAGTTGCAGATATCTAGCTGTGACCTGAAAGAATTCAAAGAGGAAAGCTTTAGTCTGGCTCACACTCTCAGTGCCCATGGCTGCTTGGGAGGAGGAAATTCACATAGTACATAACACAGTAGGTTCATTCACTCGTGGCAGACAGGAAGCAGAGGAGTAACAGGACGGAACCAGGAAGATAAGTCACTGGAGTGACTAGGGTCAGGGCCTGGGTCCCAAGCAGTCCTAACAAGCTCATCTGTCCTCAATAGGTCAATAAACTGACAGGTAATAGTGACAAACTGTGGAGATGGATCAATGTGGCCACACTGGGAAAAGGAACAAATAAAGAGGTCCTGTGACCCTAAAAGACAGTCCAAGGAACAGACATTTCATCTCTCCCATGTGATTGTCAGCTGTACAGCCTACACAGCACCAACTACATTGTTATAATTAGATTGTACATTAATAGATAAGTGAATAAATGAATCAAAGTCCTTTACCACATCAATTTGTTTATGTCATAATTGGGGCTTATGGCTCAATAGGGACAGGATGAACAGGCCATATGGAGGTGTTTTGCACCCCATATGGAAATATTTTTTCAAGTCATTCAACCTGTTGCAAAGTATTTGAACCAATCAAAGCATAAACCAATCAGTTAGCTGTATATCTTTATCTCAGGTCTTGCCCATAGCTGTTCAATCATATAACCTGGTACATTTTAGAGGTACCTTTTCACCATGGGCTACTAGTCACAAGACTATGAACTCACCCTGAGTTGTTAATAGCATAGGAGAGGGAGGGAGGGAGGGAGGGAGAGATGGAAGGAGGGAAAGAGAGAGGGGGGTGCTATAGTGAAAGGAACCTGGCATCAGAGCCAGACCAGCCTGATTTGAACCACCTTAGTACCTTTGAGCGGTGTGCTCAAGTGTGTAGCTGCCAAAGCTTTGGACTGTGTATGAAACTCAAGTCTCCCTTTAATAGCTGGAGGATCTTAGGCAAGCCACTTGGCCTTTCCAAACCTCAGCTTCCAAGAGTCAGAATGAGGAAAAGAAGTCTTGGCATGTGGTTCAGAGGGAGAGCTGGTACTTCACATGAGTGACACTATAAATCTATCCCAACAATCAATCCATCAATCAATCAATCAACAAATCCTACTTTGTAAAAGTAACTTTTAAAAATTTGTCTTTTTCGGGCTGGTGAGATGGCTCAGTGGATAAGAGCACCGACTGCTCTTCCGAAGGTCATGAGTTCAAATCCCAGCAACCACATGGTGGCTCACAACCACCCGTAATGAAATCTGACTCCCTCTTCTGGTGGTCTGAAGACAGCTACAGTGTACTCATTTATAATAATAAATAAATCTTAAAAAAAAAATTTGTCTTCTTCTTTTTGTACATTGGTGTCTTGCCTACACATTTGTCTTTGTGAGGGTGTCAGATTTCCCTGGAACTAGGGTTATGGACAGTTGTGAGCCACCATATAGGTGCTAGGAGTTGAACCCAGGTCTTCCTGGAAGAGCACTAAGTGCTCTTAACCAATGAGCCATCTCTCCAACTCAAAAGTAACTTTCATTCACCAAATACAATTGTCATCTTGGAGGCTTTCTGCTGAATAAGCTCACACTTTCTAGCTCTTTCTGAACTCTGGCTAGTTGGTTCAACTCAGAAGCTCTGGCTCAAACTCCTCCAAGCTGACTGATTCCAATTGGCTTCTCTTGACTTCTGACTGTATTGCTCTGCTTGACTCTGAACTCCATGAACTGAACCACACTCACCACATGAATCAAAAGGAATTGAACTCCACTGCATCATCTGAATTAAACTAAACTGCACTCAAGTGAACTACACTCCACTCCTGACTAATTATGCACTGCTCTTAAATAGCCTCTTTCCTATCTGTTCTCATGAGGGTTGAATGTGTCCTGTCTCTGAGTCATTCTGTCAAGTCTTTCTCTGATTCATCACTTTGTGTTCCCCTCAGTTAAACATCACTTTCAAGCATGACTGCTTCCTTCAACAAACTAACCTTGCCTTCATTGTTAGGGATAAAAGGTGTATACTAAGGGCATGTCTATATTCCAGCCACAAGGACTAAAGGTGCGTCATTACAGTCAGATCACAGAGATCTAGGTCTTTGGATGCGATCCCATGTCAGAACAGCCCTGTTGCTGCATTAAAATTCCTCTACACACACACAAAAAAATCCTCTACACTACTTCAAAGTTGTAAGCAACAAGTAAGATGGTGCACTTAGTCAATTATTATACATTATACAACTTATCAATTTTTATATATTATTGTATCACTTAGTCAACTAATTTAGTCTTAGACATTCAGATTTTAGGCATCAAATACAATCACAAGTAAAGTCTAGGACACATTAAATTATTAGTTCCCCACACTGACACACACATGCACATGTGTACACGCATGCATACACACACACACACATGCACACACACACACACACACACACACACACATATGCTACCCTTCCCACTACCCACAGGGAGAGGAGAAAGTAAGGACATCTACTGCATAGAGATGCAATGATGTGAAAGGAGATGTGACTGTGACACTAAGTGGACACAGAAGAAAATATAAGCGAAAGTTACAAGATTTTGGGGGGAAAAATGAAAAGAGCCCATAGAAATCTTTGAAATAACTTAAACGGTCACTTACAGTAAATCCAGGGGGAAAGGTGAGGGCCAAAATCTAAAAGTACCAGGTACTCAAAACCCAAGTCAAAGAGAGAGCCACAATGAAGAAGATGTTCTCAGCTATGGAACAAGGACCAGCAGCCAAGAGGTAATACTCAAATACTCCATATAAAATAGGAACAGGCCCCAAAACTTGAAAGAGCATTTTGCAAAAAGCCTGCATCTGTATGAATGCCATCAAATAAATGAGAGGCAGAAGTGATCCGTGTGCCTGCTCACCCAACTTGACAAAAACTGGAAGCAGAAGGAAAACTACAATAAGGAGCGGACAGCGGGAGCGGGAGTGGGGCTCAGAAGTACAGATGGGCAGAGGTAGCTGGGCCCAGAGGAAGGAAACATGGTAGCATGTTCTCTATGGAGACAATGCCTCTTTGTATTATAATATGAATAAACACAGACTTGCATAAATATAATAACTACAGCACCATCATTGTCACCATCATTGGTGAGGAGAGAAGCCAGGGTAACCCCAGGGAAGGAGCACAGCGAGACACTTCCAGGATTCTGGATCTCAGTTTATCCCAAACTCAACAAATGCCTGATCCTTACCTCAGATAGCCCCTGCCACGTGATACTTGAAGAAGCTCTCTGAGGTTCATGTGAGTTACAGAGAACATCCATAAAGTAGTTTCCTGTGAGGAAGCATACATAGTAGTATTGTTCTTTATTTCTCCATCAGTGTCACCTGAAATGACTCATGGACCCCAACATCTACTGCCTTTTACCAACTCTCAGTCTTTTGTTATTGTTTTGTCTCGTTTTGTTTTGTTTGCTTGTTTGTTTCAAAACGGGCGTTCTCTATATAGCCCTCGCTGTCCTGGATCTTGCTCTGTAGGCCTTGAATTCAGAGATCCTCCTGCTTCTACTTCCGGAGTGCTGGTATTAAAGGTGTGTACCACCACTGCTCACTTCAAGCTTCTATACATTTATTTGTGTATGTAGTGTATGTGTGTGTATGGTGTGTGTGTGTGTGTGTGTGTGTGTGTACATGCATTTGCATCTGGGGAGTCCAGAGGCTGGCATGAAATTTCCTGGAGCTGCAGTTTCAGGTGGTTGTGAGCCCCTGACAGGGGTGCTGAGCACTGAGCTCAGGTCCTCTGGAAGAGCAGCAAGTGCTCTCAACTACCAAACCATCCCTACAGCCCTTTCTTAGGGATCATCAGCACAATTTTTTTTAAAAATGTTATTCTCGCTTTCGCATTGAGTAAGAGCCATGAGAGGGTTATCAAACTATGAGTAGCAGCAAAATGAGTCACTATGAAATCCTGCACCTGAGTCTGTCTCTGACTTTGCCACTAGCCTGTGTGTTTTTCTAATAAACAACAGAAGTCTTGCTCTGGAAAGGTTAATGAGCGTCTTCTCCCAGCTGCAATGTGTGTGCAAGCTTTCAGATTTCTCTGAAAATGTCAGTGTGTAAACCCCTGGTCCTTACCGGGTTCTCTGATATTTTACCAATGAAAAAACTTAGCCGACTGATATTTACGAAGGCCAAGACTCAGACCTTCTGAGGAAAGTCTATCTAAGTAACTGTGGTGTGCCTGTTGGTACGCAGCTCTAGGCATGCTGGAGTGTGAGCCGCCTTTCCTGAGCTCCAATCCCAGGTCCACCAAAGCATACATAATCATATCCTCATGCTAATTGAATATTCATAGCCACTTAGGAAAACCATGACAGTTCTTCCCAAACCATAAGAAATGAATTAGGAGCAAAGAGCTTCTAAACGGTGGGACGTTGTAACACAAACACTGGTGCTTCTCTGAAGCTTTATCATTGTGAAGATGCTGTGGCATTTACAGATCGTTTGTGTGCAGCCCGAGTGATTCTTGGTAACTCTTTCAAAAAAAAAAAAGATTTATTTATTGATTATATGTAAGTACACTGTAGCTGTCTTCAGACACACCAGAAGAGCACGTCAGATCTCATTACAGATGGTTGTGAGCCACCATGTGGTTGCTGGGAATTGAACTCAGGACTTTTGGAAGAGCAGTCAGTGCTCTTAACCGCTGAGCCATCTCTCCAGTCCTCTTCGTAACTCCTGTGGCTGACAAGCGTTATACCTGGGCTAGAAATCAGGCAAGAGAAAGCAAATGTGGCAGTGTGTGAAACCTGCTGTCAACGCTGTTTCAGAATTGAGCAAGATGCATCTCTCATCACTCTATGAAGCCTCTAGTGCTGAGTGGCTGGTCAGATGGGTCCCATAGGGACCCCTAGACAACCCAGGCTACCGCCAAGGCTGTTAGTCGCTTGCCATAAACTGATAGCAAGGCCCTATTGCTGAAAACAATACCTACACAAGTCACTGAACACAGAGAGGTTGAGCTGTTGCCTACCTACAGTCTTCACCCATACTGACTAGTGTTCATAAGTACTGGAAGGTACTCTGTACATTACCAAAGGAGAAACCCAGCTATAAACTCTTGGGCCTACAATGATGACCTGTCTGCAAGATATGCTAGGGCAACAGCGGCAGAAAGCTCGTGGGAGTAGCCAGCCAATATCTGACTGAACTTAAGGCCCGTTGCATGAAATGAAGCCTATCCCTGACGCTGCTCCAGTGGCCAAGAACCTGAGACAGTATTATAGGCCAGGGACCTAGAGGACCTGTTAGCTGTTGTTCAACTTAAAGAACATAAAAATAAAACAACCTCTAATGATGTTCTGCTACACTCATACATAGATCATTGTTTTGCTCAGCCACCATCAGAGAAGCTTCCTCATGCAGCAGAGGGGAACAAATACAGAGACCCACAACCTGACATTTTGTTCAGAGAGTAAGAGACCTTGGAACACTCAGACCTAACTGGGAATACCATGGAAGAGGAGACAAAAAAGTGTGAAAACCAGAGGGGATGGAGGACCCCAAGGAAATAAGACCTTCAAACAGCAGAAGCCATGAATTCAGAGAGAGGCTTGCTGTATATACAGGGCTTGCACATGCCTGTGCTAGACAGGGTCCCAGCACCGAGAGGAGAAGTGGACACAACCCACCTCCCTTTCCTAACCAAGACACTATCTGCATTTGATAACCACTTGCAAGTGAAAATATTAGTTCTCTCCAACAGAGTGTCACTGGGGAAACAACTCTTGCAGGTAGACCCCAAGCCCAGCAGAAGATGGTCAAAAAAAAAAAAAAAAAACCCTTAGAGGTCCTTTGTTCACACTTTAAATGAGTTTAAGCCATCTACCCACGTGACCAGATGAAAACTGAAAAGTTAATATTTAAATTTATTCCAGTTAGAATATTAAGACCCCTTCCTTTACCTCTTCTTCCTCCTTCTCTTTTCATCTCCCACCCCCCCCAGTCCTCTCTCACACCTTCATTTTGTCCAGAAACACACACAGCACAGTATCCTGGAGTTAAACATAGGGAGAATAAGTGACCAGCTTGAACCAACTAAAATGGAAACCTATCCTGTGCCACACCTCCATCCCCTTTCTAGAACCAGTTAATCTACTACTGTGCCATACTAAGTATGCTGCAGCCCCCACTGGCCCCTAGAAGCCCCCACTGACCCCTCTACTGCCTCCCAGACATCTTTTAAAGGGAAAAACTTTCCCACCATCCTGTTGTAAACCACAGAGCCAGAGTTCACAAGACATGAGGAAGGGGGGACAAGCTCTTGAGAGTTATAAGACAATGAGAGAAGGTGGGACAAGAGGGATGGGAAGGGAGGGAATAGCCAATTGGAAGACAGGGAAGCTGGAGTGGTGGGACACTCTCAAAGCCTGAAGAACATGCTTCGTTCTCTCATGATCAGAAGGAAGAATGTTAATTGATAAGAACGACCCCTTGACCTCTGACTACAGCACTTTGGGAGGCTTGTTGCCCTTTCAGAGAGGGAAGACTCTACAGCGTAAGAGTGCATCAACCAAGTCTGTGCTCTGGCTTGAAACTGGGGGTATGCAGGCTCCAGCCACTGCCTCAGCTCCTGTAACAGCCCAGCCCTTTCTAGTGCTTCATCTGGTCCCTTGCAAACTCCCAGCCCAAGTGCTGAAGGCGGGGTCCCTTCCCTTCCCTGCATAATTCTCCCTGCCTCACTTGTTACAAGTCACCATGGGCAAAGACATTTGTTAAAAAGATGGAGGACAAACCTTCCTGCTCCTCGTTGTCCCCCAATACAGCCCTAGATCCACATCCTTGTCTGTTTGAAACAAATGTATCCCCAGTCAGGGCTGAAATGAGCTTTGAAGCGCTTCACCAAGGCTTGTTTCTCATGTGCCCATTTGTCATTGCCAATGATGATACAAAGTTGAGTATTCTTGGTAGTGTTTTTCCCTCAGCTGAGGGAATTGTAGTTTAGAGGGCAGAGTAAGGCTGGGACCCTAAGCCTTTGACTCCATCCAGTGTGCTTCTCATTGCACTGACGGGTCTCGTTTTGTTTTTGTGTTCTGAGTCGTGTTTTCACCTCCAAATCACAACCTGCCTACCTCTACCTCTGTGGTGCTAGGAATACAGGTATATGCTACTATGCCAGGTTTTACACTATGATTCTTTAAAAAGAGTCTGGGCCTGGAGAAATGGTCCAGTGGTTAGGAGCATTGACTGCTCTTCCAAAGGTCCTGAGTTCAAATCCCAGCAACCACATGGTGGCTCACAACCCTCCATAACAAGATCTGACTCCCTCTTCTGAAGTGTCTGAAGACAGCTACAGTGTACTTACATATAATAAATAAATAAATAAATAAATAAATAAATCTTTAAAAAAATAAAAGAATCAGTACTTGATATTTTCAGGTAAAAATCAGATTGCTGAACCTATCACAAACAATTATCCTCTCCAAACCCTGAACTTCATTTTGTATCTTGGAAATATTCTGTGAAATATAGCAGAAAAGATATCACAGCAGGTTCTCGTGCAGGGGTTCTCAGCCTATAGGTTGTGACCTTTTGGGGCGTTGAATGATGTTTTCATATGATATCCTTTCATATGATATCCTGCATATAAGATATTTACCTTATGATTCATAACAGTAGCAAAATTACAGTTGTGAAACAGAAACAAAAAATAACTTTATGGTTGGGGGGGTCACCACAACATGAAGAACTGTATTAAAGGGTCGCAGCATTAGGATGGTTGAAAACCACTGTTTTTGTGGATGATAGCACACAAATAAAAAAAAAAGACTTGGGGAGATTTTTCTCAAACAAGACTCGAACCTTCGCAAAATACCCAGATGTCTCATCAGCCTTGTCCACAGTGACAAGTGATGAAGTGTGCTGCTGACCAGCTGGATCCCCACAGAGGTCCCTGTTGTCACTTAGCCATGGCTTCCAGAACATCTGTATCAGCCTTGGAATGCAAATGGGAAAATGAGTTTTCTTTGCTTCCGGCTCACTGCAATCCTTCTTAGTTACCTGGGTGGAAGCTTGTCTTCAGTAATGGTTTCTTGAGCCGGGCTCACGGAGTTCTTCCCTCGATCAGATGCATGACAAGCCTCATGCTTTTCTCAGTCCAGCCCTGGTGAATATCTGAAGGCAGGAATGAATGAACAGAGGAAAGAACAACTCCACTGAAAACGGGGAGAGGAAGGAAGGGGAGAAGGAAAAGATGAGACCCAGGGACTGTCCTTTCAAGGTCATTTCATAATGGACAATGAGCTAAAAACCAGTCATGAAATCTAGCATAAAGAGAAGTCTAAGGCTGGAAGAGACACTAAGACGTTTTCTTGAATCCATTCTACTCTCTTGTTCTAGGTAAGAAGCCCAGGTCTAAGTAACACAAGTTTGTGGACAATCTAGGTTGTTGTAGCAATGTTACAGCCCAGGAACCCTGTCGAGGTATTGTCTTCTCCCAGAAGATACCAGTTTCCCCAGAGGTGTTCTTCCAAAGGCCGACATTTAGCCTTCTTTTGTCTTGTATTCTTCTTTTAGTGTCAAGAAGAATGTGCAAGACACACTGTGTTTCAAAAAGGTTAAAGTTCTGGATTTGTACTGATCAGAATGGACAAACTTTCCTACTCCTTAAATTACCATGACTTCTTGAGGGTTTTTTACTTTGGAGAAACTGGAAAATATACCACCTTAACCAGTGATCAAAGTCAACACTGATGGTCACAAATTACACTGGCCGTATGTATCCCTAATGAGATGGCATGTTGAAAAGAAAAGATACTGTGGTGAATTTCCTCCTAAAAGCCAATAGCGCCAACATACTCTTGAGAAAACTATCAGGCAAGTCTCAATAGAGGGACATCCTGCACCTGTTACAGGAAATATTAAAAAATGTGAGCTGTCACATTCCCTCACTAGTGCCAGCACCAGCATATTCTCACTGAGCTATTCTTTCCAGCTTGCCCCCACTGCGCCCAACTGCTGAGTTCCCAGCTCTCGTTCAGACCCTGGAGTTGCTAATTCCCTCTCCGCCATCCACTCTGTCACACATTCTAGTAACCAAGTGGAACCGCCAACCTCATGGTTGTATATCACAATACCCAGTAACCTGGTAAAATCAAGACTCTTAAAGCTTACAATTAACCAATCAGATTTATGTATCAATAAAATCACAATTTACAGGATGTCAAAATATATTTCAGAGCCAATTGATAATGATAAAAGCTTTATCCCAGTTATTCTAACCTTATGAAACCATCACGTAGGCCTCCTTTCTCCTCTCCCTCTCTCTTGACAGCCCCCTCTCCCTGCTCCCTTAACTCCACCTCCCTTTTCCCTGTTCAATCGCAGGCCTCCTCTGCCCTAATGTCATTTCATTGTCCAGGGAAAATCCTGCAACAGATGCTCCTCAAAACTATTGAGATCATCAGAAGAAAGGGAAATCTAAGGCATGGTCAGATCCAAGAGGAGCCCAAGGAAGCACAGCGAGTAACAATGCTGTACTTCGATATGGTGCTGGAACAGTGAAAGGCCAAGCGAAGAGACTCAGAGTAACCCAAGGGCCATAGTGAATGATGAACAGCCCCTAACAACAGGTCCTACATCCTGTTTTCTGGAAAAATTGGGGACCCTGTCAGAGTCATTCAGGAGTGGCTTATAGACCTTGCCCAAGAACTGCCTAGAGAGCTGGTAGTGTCCTATTGGATGATGAAAGAGAGAGGAAGGAGTCATGAGTGTATAGAGACAGGGCACACACATATCTTCAGCAAAAGAACTAGCTCTACAGGCAGGGGTAAAAGAGCCTCCACATCTGCCTAGCCAATCTTCAACCACCATGCAGCATGTGGGGCATGATGCTTCAGGATGCAAAGTTAAAGGAGACATCAAAACACCCCACCATACCTTTGCTTCTCTGTTGTTGTGATAAAACACTGACCAAAAGTAACTTAGGGTAGGAAAGGATTTATTTCAGTTTACAGACAGTGACCCATCATTAAGGGAAAGTAAGACAGGAGCCAAGGCAGGAATCTGACGGCAGGAACTGGAGCAACACCACGGACGAGCACTGTGTGCTGGCTGGCTCAGCTTGCTTTCTTACAACCAGGCCCACCTTCCAGGGTGACACCACTCATAGTGTCTATAATTAATCTAGAAAATGCCCCACAGATGTGTCCATAGGTCAGTCTGTTGGAGGCAGTTCCTCTACTAGGCTCCTTCTTCCTGGGTAACTATAGTTTTGTGATACATGGACAAAACCTAAACCCACAACCTTCAAGATAAATGTTAATTTTGGTCTGTGAGGGGTTTCTTTTGGCAAGCTTTTTATAAAGTTTTTTAAAAGATAAATGATACTTTGTAAAAATGGCCCCACTAGGCTCATAAGGAGTGGCCTTGTTGGAGTAGGTGTGGTCTTATTAGAGGAAATGAATCACTTGGGGATGAGCTTTGAGGTTTCAAATGCTCAAGCCAGGCCCAGTATCACACTCTTCCTGCTTCCTGTGAATCCAAATCTATAACTCACAGCTCCTTCTTCAGCACCATGTCTACCTGCATGCTGCCATGCTTTCTGTCATGATGATAATGGACTGAACCCCTGAAACTATAAGCCAGCCCTATTAAATGTTTTTATTTATAAGAGTTGTGGTGATCATGGTATCCTTTCACAGCAATGGAAACCCTAAATAAGACACTTTGATACAGTATTTTTAAATATCAAGAGTAAGGTGGAAAACATCTATTATGAACAAACTACCCGCATTTTAAATAAAGACAAGATAATGAGGCTGTATCAAGTCATATTGGCACCTAATGTGAAAGATGTGCACCCTCTACATACATTTTTAATGTGGATTATTTTGATGCTTAATTTTTTTCAGAACATTAACATTATTGAAAACAATGGAAAATTTGAAGTATCTAGAAACCACATTACTTTAAATATTTTATTTATACCCAAAATAGATTTATTATCACTTTAATTTTTTGGCTTTAGTGGACACAAACTCATCAATAGTATTCTCTAAATCAACTTCTTTGTTCCTTACCTGGGAGAACTGCTGTGTCTACAGTTTCTCTTGATGTAAGTGTCAGCGTAAAATAATTCAAAGATTGACTTCTTTATTTCAAGTTCAGCATTTTGACCCTTAGGATCTTTATGTTAATTTTAGTTTCTTTTAATTTTTTATTACAGTGTTTCTTACTTTGATACTAATTTTTTTTTAATTTACATCCCAAACATTGCCTCCCTCCTGGTCCCCCCTCTCAGAATTCCTCTCTATCCCCCCCTCACCTTCTCCTCTGAGGGAATGCCCCCCTCCCAGATATCTCCCCACCCTGGCTCACCAAGTCTCTGCAGCATTAGATGCATCCTCTCCCACTGAGACCAGGCAATGCAGCCCTGTTGGGGAACTGATTAGACAGTTAGACAACAGCTTTAGGGATAGCCCCTACTCCAACTGGGAGACCCACATGAAGTTTGAGCTGCACATCTACTCCATGTGTGCCAGGGGCCTTGGTTCAACCCCTGTATGCTCTTTGGTTGGTGGCTGAGTCTCTGAGAGCTATCACAGTCCTGGTTAGTTCACACTATTAGTCTTCCTGTGGAGTTCCTATCCCCTTCAGAGCCTCTAATCCCTTCCCCCAACTCTTCCATAAGCGTCCCCAATCTCTGTGCAATGTTTGGCTGTGGGTGTCTGCTTCTGTTTCAGTCAGCTGCTGGGTGGAGCTTCTCAGAGGACAGTTATGCTAGGCTCCTGTCTGCAAGCATCACAGAGTATCATCAATAGGGATTGGTGCTTGCCCTTGGGACGGGCCTTAAGTTGAGTTGTTTATTTGTTGACCATTCCTTCAGTCTCTGTTCCATCTTTGTTGCTCTATTTCCTTTAGGTAGGACAAATTTGGGGTCAAACATTTTGCGGGTGGGTTGGTGTTTTCATCCCTCCCCTGGGGGTCCTGCATGGCTACAAGAGATGGGCTCTTCAGGTTCCATGTCCCCATGGTTAGGCATCTCAGCTAAGGTCACCCAAATTGCTCCTGCAAGCCTTCCCCATCTCAGGTCTCTGGGACTTCCTAGAGATTCCCCCCCAAGCCGTTACCCCTGGCAGCTGCAGGTTTCCATTCATTCTCCTGGCCCTCTGGCCCTCTCTCCTGTCTCTCTCCAGACCTGATCCTGATCCCCACTAATTCCCCTTTCCCCTCTCCCACCCAATTCCCTCCCTCTCTCTGTCTCCTATGACTATTTTATTCACCCTTCTAAGTAAGATTTAAGCATCCTCACTTGGAT
>JADRCD010213968.1:0-20111 GCA_019843815.1 Montemys delectorum
ACAATGTATCCGTAGATGGTGATGCTCTTTTTGCTTTCCTCAAACTTTTAAAGCTTTGAAAAGGCATACATTCCATTTATTCAGTCTGCAGTTAAAGCAATGGGTTACAAATTAATTTACAATTGACATAATGTTATAGAAATTCTTGAAAACTAATGTGATATATGGAGGAGGTGATCAAGAAAACCAGTAAAACATGAAAATGCAAAAGAAAAGAATGAAACTGTACAATTGAGTGGCTGCATGAGAAATTGCCCTGAGGTCTGCCAGAGTTGGTGTGTAGAGAGAGACCCAGCACTCCTCTACTTGGAATTTGGATAGATAGCACTTAGTTTTCTATAATGTAGAGAAAATTGGTTTATTTAAAAAAAATATTGCCTATTTAAAATAATTCTATTACACTACTAAGCTTTAGCTCTTGTGACTGATAGGATGACAAGTGAACAATGAGTGCAGAATAGTTTCCTTGAGTCTTTGCTGTTGGTATGAAGGAGAAGTAAAGAGAAAAAGCACAGGACCAAAGGTCTTCTGGGACATAAAAGATGAAAGGCACGGACCAATAGTAGGAGGTAGAGAGAAATGGCTGATCGCAGTGTCAGCTAGTTCATCTCAATTCACCCAGAGCCAAGCCCTTTGACAAGTCTCTTTGCTATCAGAGTGCCTTCTCAAGCATGCATCTGCTTTCTGTGTAATCCTCTTCTTCAGTCCCTAGCGGACTCACTACAATGCATACTTCAACAGAACAGTCACACTGCCCCTTTTACAGAGACTTGACCTCTTGGAACTCCTTCAAGCCATTACTCTAATAACCTCTACTCTAATGCTATACCCCCTTTATTAAAATCCCCTTAATATCACAGGTTAGGTGGCAGCAAGAGCCCCAAACATTTCTCTAATTAATATTTACAACACAAAAAAGTCTTTCTCAACTATCAGACTACTGTGCATAGCTAATAAATGCTAAATGAATATAATGAATACCTGCCTAAGGCTCCTTTATTCTGTTTACATTGATAACAATAGCTACAAATTGGGGGCATTTTATGAATCTAATTACTATCAAACAAAGTTCAATTGAGACCTAACTAAGTTCTAGATTTGGATGCATTAAACAGCTCTGAAAACATACAGATCTATATGGTACCATCATGATCTGCACATCATGACTAAGGGTCTACTTTCTTAAAGTGGTTAGGACATTACCCTAAACTGCTGTTGAAAACCCACTCTCTTAAAATGAAGGTGAAAACTTAGAAAATAAAAGTAGGAAATCAAGGGAGTACACTCAGGACAAAGTATAGAATCATCTGACGCTGAGACAAAATAGTCTCATACTTAGAAAAATAGAGACATGAAACATAGACAACATTTCAAAATTGCATTTTAAATAATATTTTCAATGCATTTAAAAATTAAATACAAATCCAGGCCCAAACTATACATATATTATATATTTGGATGTGTTTACAAACTTTCAGTATTTGGGTCAAAACATTGTTATTTAGAAAATTACGGACCAGTCAAATAAGTAACACTGACAATCATGGTCAACTACACTTAGCTAACACCACTTGAAGCAGTCCACGGGGAGTTTTGGACTAACCAGGTTGTCAGTAACACTGACAACCATGGTCAACTGCACTTAGCTAATGCCATTTGAAGAAACAGTCTACTGAGAGCTTTGGACTAGCCAGGCTACATACATAAAGAAGTCCATGAAGGAACACAGATTTGCAGGGCCGATAAGTGGGAGAGGGTGGGGTGGCAGGCATGGGGAGGGGGGAGGCAAAAGGGGTTTGTTCTTGTTGTTTTTGTTTGTTTGTTTGTTTTTTGGAGGGGAACCTGGGAAAGGGAAAATTTATGTGTAAATAAAGAAAATATCTAATAAATTTAAAAAAAAACGGGTAAGGAAACTGCAGCTAGAACATGCTCTTTATTGAAGAGCACTCTTGTCTCAACAGCTAAAGTATAAATTATGTAGTTTTTTTTTTAAATTCACACTACCTGGATTATTAGATCCAGCAATAATCCAATACTGAAAATGATATTAAATACTGGACTAGAGAAAAATTGATGCTCTAATGAATTTCAAATGGATTTGATAATTCTGCATCTGAGAACCCCTTCTTATCTACCCATTATAACAACAGGGTAGTCCAACTCAATGAATAAACATGACCATAAGATATCAGAACACAGAGCTATAAATAGTCTCAACTGCCACTGACTATTCTCTTACACAATAGACACATTTCACCCGTCAGTGACTTAGACCTATCAGAAAATAAACTCGATCCAGGTCTTTCACATGGATGCTTCATGAAGAGACTAGCTAGACATGTGTGGGCTGAAATAAGGCACATACGGAGACTGTACATAAAGAGAAATCTTGTTGGCAGAAAGGGTTTGAAGTGATAAAAAGAGAAAAACTGGTTTCTGATCTTGTCACAGCTAAGGCTGGAATAAAAGAGGATGAACCCCATGACTGGAATGTACCAGTGCAGTGTTTGGCCATGCAAGGGTTGGAGACGAGCCACAAAAGCTCCTTTAACTTCTGTTTCTTTCTACTAGGTCAGTCCTAGAGGTACCAGCCACTCAGAGAGTATATGTGCTACAGGACCCAGGACCAAGGCTTCTGGGTCACAAGATATACAGCATAGGAAAGAGATATGATTTGGAATAGGACACAAATAGGTAGAATGGAGCGTGTGCGGGCAATTGGCCATTTTCAAACACGGAATGCCTAAACAATTCAAAAACAGCATGAATAATGTTCTCGTTAGTATTGTAAAGCTAAAATAAATAAATGCTCTCCTTCTACTTGTTCTTGGAAAATGAATCCGTTCATGTTTTCAGAGGATACAAGTCACATCTCTTTATTCCGGGACATCCCTTGCTTAAGCAAACATTGCTTCATATTAAATCTCTTGAAAATGGCAAGGGAGAAAGTTCTAATAGAATTGTTTATTTACAAAGAGAGACAACCTATGGATTATTTTTTTTAAAAAAGAAATCCTTGCAGCATGTCTCAGGTGTTTTCAACATTGTTCACAATGGAAAGAATCATCTTAGAATAACAAGCATGATCATCTTCTATGACTCCCCACAGATCCAAGAGCGCCAGGGTAGTTTATCAAATGCATGTCAAAATGCTTCAGGCTCAGATTAACTAGTTTAAGCAAAGAAGACATTCATGGGAACTTTGCACATTGTAGTGCTATCTGAACTTAAGTACAAATTAGTGAGTTAATGAATTCAGCAGACAGAGTTCTCATTAGAGAGAAAGGAAACCTGCCTGCTAGATTTGGATATACTGTTAAGTGACCAGAGGATCTCATAACAGAAATATGAATTATTTATGACATAATGCCATTCACTTTAAACATCAGAGAGACCTTATTTCTAATCATGATTACAGAGTAACATTACTTAAAACAAACAAAAAAAAAACCAAAACGAAATAAAAACAGAACAACCTTTAAATCTCAAGTTACTCAATGAAACAACTGGATCTCTTGAAGGATAAGAAATGAGAAGCAAACAGATGCAGTCATGATTGTTTTCTCCTTATATCTGTGCTTATAACCTGATATTGAAATCTACATTCCAAGGCCATGGACTGTATGTATCTACACAAGGTTTAGAGATACTCCAGGCAGAGAAGTATGGATGAAGTTTATTATCTGGCCTCCCTTGAAAAGACTGCACAGGAAAAGTTTTAGAATAAACATCCTCACTTTCCCCTCTTTCTCTGCTGTTGTTTTTGTTTGTTTCTGTAAGGAAAAGCATATAATCTCTGTTCTTTTTTTGAGTTTGATCTCTTCCCAAACACCTTTTTATTTTAAGTTATTTTTATTAATTCTTCAAGAATTTCCCCACATTATACTAAAACATTTTCATCCCCATCCCCCATCACCTCCCAGGTCCACTAATCCATATACACCCTAACTCTGTGTTCTCATTTTCTTTAACCCATAAAGTCACATTTTGACTGCTTATTTACTTGTGACCATCCACTGAAGCCTGTTACACCGGTCAGAGGCTGCATCTTTAAAAAAGAGTCACCTGTCCTTCTCCTGACAGCTATCAATTACCAACAGCTTCTACCCAGGGGAGGGACTTCATGCTCCCCTGCTCTGTAGGCTGGAATTTCCTCTGACTTGAGCTTGCTCTGGTTGTGTGTGTGCTGCCATGACTATTGTGAGTGCACAGGGCTTGCTCCAGCTTTCTTCTGCTTCTGGCCTTTCTTCTTTAATGTTCGCTAAGCCTTGAGAGGAGGGGTATAACATACATGCTAAGGGTGAGCACCTGCAGTCACTCTTTTCTGTACCTTGGTCTTCTGTGGTCCCCTTTGTTAATTACCACCTACCAAAGAAGCTTTGTTCATGAGGCTTGAGAGATGAATTCATCTTTGAATATAATAATAAGTCATCAATAATCAGTTTAACATCCATTCCATCAGATATGCAGTGGTAGTCGGTTCTCCCCTAGGGCCTATGACCTGACTAGTCAGTCCCAGGTTCATGATAAGTGTGCAAGTTATGAATGTCATCCTGTGAATAAGGCTTTAATTCCAAGAATATTTTTTTTGTGGTGGATGGTAGCATCTATTCTTTTTTTTTTATTAGATATTTTCTTTATTTACATGTAAATTTCTTCTTTCCCAGTTTCCCCTCCAAAAAACAAACAAACAAACAAACAAACAAAAACAACAAGAACAAACCCCTGTCACCTCCCCTCTCCCCATGCCTGTCACCCCACCCTCTCCCACTTATTGGCTCTGGCATTCCCAAGAATATTTTCTTGTGAAACCCATTCAGTGAGTCAATGCTTCATGAAGGGTTTAAAACATCAGTAAGTTTGAAATGACCTTGTGGAATCGTCCATAATATAATTTCTGCACCCGGTACATTTTGTTGCATTGTCTTTTGGAAATCAAAGTTTAGTTTTGTTGGTCCTTTGCTTGTTTTTTTTCAACTTTTATCATTGTTATCGTTCACTTATTTTTAGATAGAATCTTTGAGGCTGTGTTTCAGGACAGCCTCAAAACTGTGTCTCTCCTCCTTCAGCCTCCGGTCCTCAGTCTTCTGGTGTACTTCTCCTGGCTTACCTCAGCTACAGATCTTGATATAGAGTGGCTGTCCCCAACTAACTGTGCACCCAGAATAGAAGAAAAAAAATGCTTACAATAAGATCCGTGAGGATCAGAGTTAGAAAAGAAAACCAGAAGCATGTGAGCTGTAGCTTAAGAAGAAAGAAGAAAATGATCTTGGCACTAAGGCTAGAGGAGGCAGCCATGGACTGAAGACCATAACTTGGACAACAGGCCTGAGTATACTTTGAAAATCTGTACAAAATAAAAATGATGAGAAATAGCTGTGTTGACGATATATTCTAGATAACTTAAGTAATTATTCTAAAGAAAAATATCATTGTTTAAGATAGTCTTAAAATGTCAGAATTCTCTTTGTAACAACTATTTACCCTGGGCAAAAATGGACAGAGCCTAAGCCTGTTTTCTCTTTCTGTTTCTATACTGTCCTCCCAATATCACAATGTTGTGATAGTCCCTGGTTCAATCTTGTGTTATGCACAATCTCATCCCCCTCCTGATTCATTTGCACACCATTGTTTTATAGATACAATTTTTGCTTTTGGAAGACAATTTATGTTTTAAAAGATCTGCACTTGACAGTGTGAGTGTGTTTGTTTGTATGCGTGTCTACAAAAGTTCACGTGCTTGCCTTTTACCTAGAAAACATTTTATGATCTCTGTTAGGTAAATAGCTTCTTAACATACATCATAAAATTTAAATATGCAGTGATACCACCATCCCACAGCCAAAACTCTGATCCATAATTGTTCCTGTCTGAAAGAACTGCAGGAATGGAAATGAATAGGAGCCCGAGGAAAAGAAGGTCCAGTGACAGGCTCAAAGTGGGATCTAGCTCAAGGGGAGGTTCCATTGCCTGAGACTATTACTGAGACTGTGGAGAGCTCACAAAAAGGAATCTACCATCACTGCCCTCCGAAAGACCCAACAAGCAGCTGCACCCAACCAATGGACAGAAGCTGCTGACCCCTGTGGTTGAATTAAGGAAAAGCTGGAAGAAGCTGAGGAAGAGGGCAACACTATAGGAGGACCAGCAGTCTCAATTAACTGCAGAGATCTCTCAAACACTGGACCATGCAACTGACAGCATACACCAGCTGATATGAAGCCCCTAACACACATACTGTAAAGGACTGCGGGTCTGTGTTCATTCAGAGAAGATGCACGTAACCCTCAAGAGACTGGAGGTGCGAGGGAGTTTAGAGGTCTGGTTAGGTGGGTAATGAATGGATGGCGGGGACATCTTCATGGAGACAGGTGATGGGGAGGAGGTATGGGATGTGAAACAGTTGGAGGGTGGACCGCAGGGTGCGGGGGATAACATATAGAGTATGAATGAATGAATAAATGAATAAATGAATAAATGAATGAATGAATAAATAAATAAATAAATAAATAAATAAATAAATAAATAAATAAAAGAAAAATATGCAGTGATTCATACAGACCTTCTTTTGGGGAAGATCTTCTCTTTCCAATTAACATAACTACTCACTTGTGAATACTATTGTTCTTGGTTGTTGGGACCAAATGGTTCTGTAAAATCTATCCTAAGAAACCAAGAACCTCAATATGTGACATACATAGTCTTACTAAAGAGTTAATATCACAAAATGATATTCCTACAACAAAAATGCATTTCATGCCTCTCTTTGTTATCTTCAGTATCGTTCAGAAAAAATATTTTTATTTTGAACAATTTATAGCATTTGACTTTGACTTGTTTTGGAGGGAGACACTAAAATAAGTGAATAAATGTAGAAAATAGTGGAAAGCTTCTAAACTTAGCTTGTTAATGACAGCAGTTGAAGTATAACGAAGCATCATAAAGTTGCCTGTGCATTGAGCCTTTAGGTTTGTTCCTTTAGAATAGCTGGAGCTTGATGCCTTCTTATTGAATACCACTTGATGTTGGAACCATTGGGTAATGAACTATGATGAGCCAGTGTAAATTTTGCAATGATGTTTACAGAAAAATTGATGAGTATTACTAAGAGTTGAAATAAAAAGGGGGATGAGGTACACCAATTAGTAAAGAGGAGATAGCATGCCTAAAGCAACCCTAAAAATGTAAAACTTCAAAGAAATTAGTGACAGCACCCAGACGGGGAAGCTGTTTCTACTGGCAATGTAAAAGCAATCATTTATGTAATTTATTAAAATCTTAATATTTTTAATTATAGGAAAAGGCTTCAGGGATATTCATTTAATAGAAGTTTTTGTTTCCTTAATCTGTCATTTTCTAACACTATAACGACTCTGATAAATGCAAATAAATATCCAGATATCTGTCATTGTGGAACCCATAGAAATTTCAAAAGCAAGTCTGAATCTCTCTAACACTGATAAGGCTGTGATTCGAGGGACTGAGATAAGAGCTCCAATGGGCCAGAAAGGAGGAGAAGTGCTGGCTGAACATTGCTACTCTCTATCAGTGTGGTGGGACTGAAACCCCAGTCATCTTGGGAATCAGTAAATCCCCTGTGACCACCGGAGGAATATCTGACGTCTTAGTCTTGACATTTGAATAGTATACACACATCTTAATACATCATCCTAACAAATGTATCTGAATATATAGATGGATATGATTGTGTATGTGATACATACATACAGTAAACAGGCATCTACCGTGTATATCTTAGAAGTCAGTATGTGGGTATAATGCCCATTTCCATAATTACCCTTTTCATTTCATTGTTTTCTAGCTTTCTTTTTTAAATATTTTATTGGTTATTTTATTTATTTACATTTCAGATGTTATCCCCATTCCTGGTTTCTCCTCATGCAATCCCCTATCCTATCCCCCTCCCCCTGCTTCTATAATTGTGCTCCCCCCACACACACACCCAATGTAAAAGTATTTATAGACATTCTTTACTTCAGATAATTGTCACTATTCCAGACATAAATATACTTTACTCATGTGAATTAAATTAAAGCAAAAAACTTCAACCCCTTCTGACTTGAACCTCTTTTATTATTATTATTTTTTTAGTTTTGAAATTATAACATCTTCCTCTTCTATTTTCTCTCTCCAAGACCCTCATGTATTTCCTATTTTCCTCTTTCAAATACATGGCCCTCTATTGTTTAGTTGTTGTCACACACACACACACACACACACACACCCTTCTCAGTCCATATAAAGTTACTTTTATGAATATATTTTGAGGGCTCACTATCTAGTAGTGAATAAACTGAATTGTATGCTTCTCACTGGGAAAGACTATTTCTCATTCTGAGGATTACTTAGTTCTGTATCTATGGTTGAGACTTCCCGAGCTTTTCCTCTTCCATGTTGGCATGCCTAATTGGTGTGTTACATTTTTGAGTCAAGACTGGACAGCAGCATTGGTGAGATTTTATGGGTTTAACATCTCTGACATTTCATGCAGATAATTTCACAGTAAAGTCCCGGTTCCTATGGCTCCTACAATCTTTCTGCCCCTTCTTATGCAATATTCCCTTAGCTTTAGGTACAAAAGTTGTCTTGTAGATGTAAGAGTTGGGACTAGGGTCTACAACTCTGCTCCTTGGTCAGTTGTCATTCCCTGAAATTGTCTGGATGTCTCTGAGAAGGTGTCATGACGAGGAATGAGGGCTACATCTATCTGTGGGTATGAGATGCATATTTAGGAGGAAGTTGGGGATTATGCTGGTTCAGTTGTAGTAGTCAGTTCTCTTCAAAGACTGACATCTTCACTAACTGTAACTACAGTTTGCTAGGTTTCCAATACTATGTATGCATAATTTCCTCTTGTCGAGCAGACCTTAAATTTAACTAGAAAACTGTTGATCATTGACAACACTTAACTACTCTTTGAACTTCTGAACTGAATGCTCGAATACTCCACAGAGATCAGTGCATCCACAGGTGGGTGCATCCATGTCTACTCAGTCCTGCACCTCTCTTCATTTTTTTTTGGTTTAGAATCATGTATGTCCGCTGCTCCTCGTCTGACTCTCCAGTCAGTTGTAATCCTCACACATTTTTGTTCTAAATTCCTAAAACCACAAACTCTGTTCGGTTTCAAGTGTGTCGGCGCATGACCATATTTATTTGTGATGCTTCTGTGTAGGTTATCAGCAGATGACTACTAGATTATTTAATAGATTCCTTTTTGTTTTTCCTGTCCCTTGATATCAACCTTCATCTTAAAGTATTTCACATTACAAGATTTAATTACTAGAAGCCATTTATCATTGTTGCAAAGACACTACATTCATTTCAGCTAGCATATGGCAATGGGTTCTGGAGTACAAATTTCCAAGTTACATTGTTCATAAACAATGCTAATAAAAAATCTTAACTTGTACTGATTGAAATCCTGACACCATACAGCTAAAGGCAGGACTGTAGTAGCAGGCATGCCGACAGAATTGTGAGCTTGACTTCTGCACACAGGGTCTGTTAGAAGTTCAGCACACCTGGGCAGTGGTGGCACACGCCTTTAATCCCAGTGCTTGGGAGGCAGAGGCAGGCAGAGGCAGGCAGAGTTCAAGACAAGCCTGGCCTACAGAGTTCTAGGATAGCCAGGGCTACACAGAGAAATCCTGTCTAGAAAAACAAAACAAACCAAAAAAAAAAAATTCAGTACTTAACACCTGTGACTATCTGGAACACTAGATAAAATACACTTGTAGAAATGTGCAGTGAGAGAACAGATGGAAGGACTTATACATATGCTGTGAAGGGAAATTCTTAAATATTACAAAGGGGAAAACATCAGAGTAACAACACAGTTGCTAGCATGATGGTCTCAAGGGAGAAGATTAGAGGCAATTTGTCCTACGATGTGAAATTAGGCAGAAATATAAAAAAATCATGTCTTCAAAGCACAAAAACAAGAAGTCAAGAAATTCCAAAACTTGTCAGCATCCATTGAGTCAATATGGCCATAAAATTAGAAAGCGTACATCTATACTATAGGCAATATTTTAGACATGAGATAGGTGGCTGATATGAATATATAGGCAAAGCTATTTTTGCTATTCAAGGGCATTACAGAAACAATCAAACACAAGGAATGTCAGCATCCCATATAAGTGAGATGGGTGTCATCAGAACTTCAGAACCAGACAAACCAAGTAAACTATGGAGTGCATTAATGCAAAATAGCACAGGGATAGAGTAAATGTAAACTATCATTTAGAGAATAAAAAAGCAGAAAATGAAAATGAAAACAAAAATTCAAAACAGAAAAGGTGACTTAACAGAAACATAACACAGATCTTTATCAGAGAGTTCAAACCCCTACCCTCTGCACTACCAGCCTATCACTATGTTGGACCCAATCTCCACACCATTGTCCTAATTCAGGAAGTCCTGTAGTCTTGAGTCAATTCCAAGAACCCCATTGGTCTTGTTTCTAATCTTGTCCTTCCTTCTTGTATGCTTTTATAGCATATGTCCCCAAAGGTTCATATGTTAGAAGCAAGGTCTACATATCATGATATTGAGAGGAAACAGAATCTTTAAAGTTTCCTATCTGCCTGCCACAGAGGCTAGCAGACCTCTGTGAGTTCATAACCTGCCTGGTCTACATAGTGAGGTCCAGAACAGCCAGAGGTAGACAGTGAGATCCAGTCCCCAAACAAAACAATACTCCAGGTGCAGCCTTGCGGCATTTAGTGCATCAAATCCTACTTTTAGACAAGTTTAATTCTCATAGTACAGGAACAGGCTCATTTTTGTGATGCTGGATGTGACTGATTTGCAATGGCATGATCACCATCTTTATCACATACTTTTATCATGAGATGCCATGTACTATGCTATAGTGCAACAATGAAGCTGAGGCCAGTTGCTGGCAACATGGTATTAGAAGTTGTACTGGCTGGTTTTGTGTGTCAACTTGGCACAAGCTGGAGTTATCACAGAGAAAGGAGCTTCAGGTGAGGTAATGCCTTCATGAGATCCAGCTGTGGGGCATTTTCTCAATTAGTGATCAAGGGGGTAGGGCCCCTTGTGGGTGGTGCCATCCCTGGACTGGTAGTCTTGGGTTCTATAAGAGAGCAGGCTAAGCAAGCCCAAGGGAAGTAAGCCAGTAAGGAACATCCCTCCATGGCCTCTGCATCAGCTCCTGCTTCCTGACCTGCTTAGTTCCAGTCCTGACTTCCTTTAGTGATGAACAGCAGTGTGGAAGTGTAAGCTGACTAAATCTTCTCCTCCCCAATTTGCATCTAGGTCATGATGTCTGTGCAGGAATAGAAACCCTGACTCAAATAGAAGTCTAAACCATAGTATGAACTGTAAACTAAACCCTATAGAAATGAAGAATAGACTAAGCTATTCCCAGTGATTCTTTACAGATGAATGAGTATTATTATTGTAAAAAAATTTATTTTGGCATAGTACTCCCATTTGACTACCATACTGAGGCATCCATTTGCTCTTAGCTGTAGTGTGTAAGGTCTTTCATAAGACATTCTGAATTTTTTATTCAGCCTCATTTTACAGTATTAGTTGCTTTCAGTTAAGCCCTTAGCTCATGGAACAAGGTCTAGTCTCCAAACTACATAATTTTTATTCTGAGGATTCCCATGGGACACTAGCATGCTACAAGAAAATCAGCTTTTGAGAGGGACTCTAGTAAGGGCCATCAATAATAAGTTACACTTCCACTATGCAGATGTACTTCCTCCCTCTGTTTTGCTCAGTGTGAGATCAGTGTGGTCACTAGATAATACTGTGTTAAAAGCCAGGACAATAGGAACATGACAATTGGTAGTGGGTCCACAAATATTTGTTGAAAATATTAATACTATATTTTTCCAAGTACTCTTCTTGTTCTTCAGATAAAATTGTAGCAAATATCTAAATACACGTTCAAAATCATAGTTTGTTCTTCAAATACTAATTGTGCTGCTTCCAATGTTCTTATTTTATAATCATTAATGAGTCTATTTCTTCAAAAAATGCAATTTACTGTATTGGTGGTAAATGATAGGCTTTTAATATATATTTAATTAATTAATAGATGAATTAGTGGCTGGAAAAATTGAATAATCAATAGTAGGTCTTCACTGAGATATTCATGAAACACATAAAAGATAATAAATATATATTTTCATTTTATCTATACCAGTAAATCATTCTTATTTGAAGAATATGTCCTCATACTCTATTCATTGTTAAATTGTTCTTCTTTCCTCTCTCTGCAACACCTATAAATATAATTGTTAAAAGTATTTATATACTACACCACTGGAACATGTGCTCTTCATTGTGATGTGTTATAATTCTTATATTTAAATAAAAACCATTTTCTCATAACTAAATGACAACTTTATCAATTAAATTTATACCAAGAATGTGTTGAATTCTGACAGAAGTTATCAAAGAATTAAACAACAGAAATATTTTGTCTGACCATAGGTAAGAAAATGAATATTTGAATACTTCAAAGATGTCAGTAATTCCATTTAAAACCCAGCAAATTATTTCATTAATATTAATAAAGTGATTTTAAAGGTTGTGTCCTGCCACATGGTGAGCTCCATTTTAAAGAGGAAGAATAAAATCATAAAATCAGCAAACTGGAACCACAGAAGCTCAAAGCCTACAAGCTTCAGACATTAAGACTGTATGATATTAACAAAAGAATAATAAATAGATGAAATAAATAGGAGAGAAAGACCTCAAAAATAGAAAGCCACATGAGCATGGTTGATAGGTACTTGACTTAAGATAAAAGACAAAAAAATAAAATAAAATAAAAAAGTAAGCAATATGACCTTCCCAGTAGGTGGTACTGGAAGGCTGGGTATTCATGGACAAAACAATTCTGGGAATTTGGGAAGTTGTTAGAAGAAGGAGTTGTGCAAAGCAGACTTCTGAGCATGACACGGAATCAGTATGCATCAGCTCACAGCTGCTATGGTATATGCACAAGACCTGCACAAGAACACGCTAATAAAAATTCAGGCATAGGTGTGGGGCGAATTCATGAGGCCCACCCAGATGAGAAGAACTGCTGAAAGAAGGAGGCAACTTTCCTTAGAGAATGTAGCATTTCATATTCACTCATGCCCCAGTGGATGGGCACACATGCATGTGTATGAGTAGCACTAGTTGGATTCAGTGAGTTAAAACAAAAACTTAAAAAAACAAAACAAAACAAAACAAAAACAAGCTTCAGGGGAGATAGTATGCAAACACTCAGGGGACTTAGAGGAAGGCAACAATGAATGAATATGATTGATCACTACACATTGTAAAAATGCATGAACTTTCGAAGAATAAAATAGTATTATAAAATGATGTGGACATCTACTATTGCTTAACAGCTTTTACTATTAATTTATTTATTCACTTTATATCCTGATCATTGCTTCCTTCCCATTCTCCCCTCACACAATCCTTACCCCTATGCTGTCTTCCTCTTCTCCTCTGAGAGTGTAGAGGCTTCCTGTCAACACCCCCACATCAAAATTCTGCAGAGCTTTACACATACTCTCCCACTAAGGTTAGACAAGGTAGTCGAGTTAGGTAATAGATTCCACAGATAGGCAATAGCTTTAGGGACAGGGTCCAGTTGTTGGAGGACCTGTAAGAAGATAGATCTTCATGTCTGCTACATATGTGCAGGAGAAAGGGGGTGCTAACAATTTCTAATAGCATTAAACATATTCTAATATGACCCAGCAATTGTGTCCCTTGATATTTTCTCAAATGAATCAAATACTTCCGTTCACACAATAACATGCACAGAAATATTTTAATTGCTGGGGCTTTGAAGTAACCAAGATATTCCTCAACAGATAAAATGATAAACAAACCATTGTATGTATCAACATTAAATAAGCATAAAGAAAACATATATGAGTAAGGATAATCTGAAGAGGTAGAACATTCTAGAAAATGTGAAACTATGGGTCTATACAATTTTGAGTGAGTGTAACAGACAGTGACTGTTAGTGTTTGGAATATGGAAGGAGTAAATAAAAGGAGCACAAGGAATCTTTTTTTACTCAAATAAATGGTGAGAAAATAATGGGAACATACTACTAATATAAAATAGTTACAGCATGGAAGCAGGCTTAACTCAGCCCATACTTAGTTAATTTTTAGAGAGAAACTGACATTAAAACACTTATATAGTACTTATACTCTTTATATTTGTACTACTTATACTACTAAGTTCATCTACAAAAGATATTCATTATTGCCTAAATGTAGTATTAAAAGTCTAGTTTTATTAACTTGCTAAATTCTATCCCTAAAGTCTATTGACAGCACAACAGATATGATCCTAAAATTAAAAGAAACATGTACAAAATGAAAAAAAAAGAGTTATCAGACAAGATTTATGGGCCATAAATGTTGATTATTTCACCATCCAAAGAAACCAAGTACTATCAATAGAGAATCTCTCCACACATCACACACAGTTTCATATTCATCAGCTATTTCTCTGCATTTATATTACAGGTGAGTCCTCAACATTTGGAAGGTTTTCATTTCAAATATCCCTTAGAATTGTGAAAGTTGTGGCCTAGTCTAATCCTACTCAACTAGCAGAGAGTTCATTGACAACAGAGACCACTATGATGGAGGTAAAACATGATCTCAGGATCCCTGAATCCCATACTTTTTCTCAGAGTACATAATGGCATTTGGGTTGTGCAGTTCATCAGAAAAGTTCTAGATTCCAACTCCCACTATTGCATGTTCATACAAACATGCCAATACTCAACATAGCTCAGGGTTGCTTCCATAATCCAAGAAGAGAGCCTGAGGTTGACAGAGCATTTCATTGGTTCTGAAAGAAACCTTTATTCAGTGATCACTCAGATGGTGTCCAGACTGCCACATAGACAGTTGTACCTTCATCCGTTACAGAGTTTGAGCCCATTAGATCAATGAGCTCAAATATATGCTCCTAAGATACTGACTTTGGCTAAGCTGACAAATTTTTATGGTAAATATAACTGCATAGCAGGAAGTTTTTTTTTGTCTGCTGTAACCCAATCTTAGATAATATAAATATAGCTGGAATCATTTGTTCGGGAAATTTTGAAGGTCAGTTATATGAATGGATAAGCTCCATAGTTTCATCTTTGTGTTGTATTTGAATGTCTCAGGGGAAGGGGCAGGAAGGCACTCTAGAAGGTCTTTAGGACTCTACTGGCAAATGGAACTGGTGTGTATAAGTGGAGCTCCACAGGGATCACTGAATGCATTATGTGTAAGAATCTGGGCCAGGTTAGAGAGACACGAAGCCCGGAGGCATCAGTCAGGATCCTGTCCATTGATGTCTGAGGTTAGACAGCTCTCACAGTAGTGGAGGTGGCCCCATTGATGTCTGAGGTTAGATATAGCTCTCATAGTAGTGGAGGAGGTCGCAGCGGGTAGGGGGTGAGAATTGAGAGACTCTCCAGCTCCTGTCAGTAAGACCAGCCATTTAAGTGCTGAGAATGCCTGCACAATGACTATGAAATAGTCCTGTAACCCAAGAATCTGCTTATGAACTCACTGAACACTTAACGGATACTTGTACTAAAGAAGAATGTCGGGTCATGCTCAGATAGGTCAAGCCAAAGACTAATTTCTCATTCTTAAATTTTAAAAAATATAACAAATCAGGTTGAGAAACATGAGATGTTGAAGTGGCAAAGTTACAGGATTCAAAACAAGTGATACATGACTGTTGGCTGATTAAACATGATTGTTAATATATAAACAAGCAAATTGGTCCCTTTCATGAGAATTAATTCCATTCTACAAAGGTTAAATCTAAACACACCAAAGGGCATGATGTAGCTGAGCAGGTGGTCGCTATATTTAAGAAATTGTAATAACTTTAATTAGAATGCTTTAATTTTGTCACTCATTGTTTTTCTATGCTCCTTCTATGCACTCTTACAACAGGTCCAGGAGACAAAAGTAACAGGATACAGTAGTTCCTGCTCTGGGAACTGTCCTGTGCCATAGCTGGAAATTAAACTTTGAACTCAGAGCTTTTCCATGAACCTGGAGTTAGGGAAATTTTACTTGTCATAGAGTCTAGTGTTCAGGAAAGATGCAAGAAACATAGGAATAGCTGTCCCTAGGAAATAAAATAATATATTGAGGCAAGCATTTACACTTTTTTTAAATACTGTTGAACTTTTTTCAGATGTTTTAATGACTGTCTGATTTTACTTTTGTGAAGTAAAACTATCCTCTAGAATAAGGAAAAAAACAGATAATTTAACACATAGACAAAAAGGGAAATAGTAGAGCCTATCTGAAATACGGAAAAGAACAGAATATGAAAAACTGAGTCAGCATTAGGTAAAATCAGACAAAAGAGCTTGGTCAAAACATATATTTGATCTACTTTAAAACAAAGCCATTCTTGACATAATATTACTAAGCTTTTGGCCACTAAATGAGTTTATCTTACAGGCAAATCTACATTGCCTCAGGCAAATACCCCATTTTCCAAGCATACATTCTCATTATTTGTGCAGGAAATGTCAGCACTTGAATAACTTTTACTTATCATGAGGTGATCATATATGCTTATCTATTACATTATTAATATAAATTATATGATTTGTAATGCTATTTTCTGTTATAACCAACAACTATATAACACTGATCATAATACTATCACAGATATCACTACATATCTGTAGAATAGTAAAACATTAACTAAAATACCCACACTACTCAATTAGTTTTTGTTGAAATATTTATCCTCAGAAATCCACACACAGCTTCGGAAATACCAATTTATTTTCAAAGGACAAACAAACAAATTGTCTCTGGGGACACAGCATATGGTGGTAAAATTGCCTAGATTAGAATTCTCCAGCAGCATATGTATAGCAGAGGATGGCCTAGTTGGTCATCAATGAGAGGAGAGGCCCTTGGCCCTGTGAAGAAGGTTCTATGCCCCAGTGTAGGGGAATACCAGGGCCAGTAAGCAGGATTGGGTGGCAGAGTGAGCAGGGGGAGGGAACAGGGGTTTGTTTTAGTTTTCGTTTTTTTCTTTTCTTTTCTTTACTTTATTTTTTTTTCTTTTGGAGGGGAACCCGGGAAAGGAGATATTATAAATAAAGAAAACATCTAATAAAAAAAAAGAATTCTCAAACTAAGAATCCTTTTCTTGTTCTGGCCCTGTCTACTGCAGGTGAGGACAAAGAACTGACCCTTGAAGATGCAAGATTACACAATGTCAGCAGGCATGGGCTTCCAGCTCATTGGGAGTTCAAGAGTAGCCCCAAGAAGGAAAATCTTCAAAATAAAAAATTTGAACTTTTAAAGTAAAAGTTAATTAGCTTCTTTAAGTTAGGTATAAGTCAAGAAAAGAATTGTTCATTGTGTGTTGCTATTCATACAGTGAACCAAATTTCCAGGAACTTGCTAAAAATATTTTGAACTTCAAGTTACATACAGTGTATAAGTCTTGTCTAAGTGAGTTTATTGAAAACTTAAGTAATATTCAGTCATCAAAAAGCTGATATTAACTTGGATATTTGTTTGGGACATGGTGATGATTTCAACTGAGTTCACATAACAAAAATCATCATCATCATCATCAATAACAACAACAACAACAACAACAACAACAACAACAATAACATTGGTGAGGTCCACTAAGGAGACCTGGGTTCAGAGATTGTAAGCTGATCTCTGATGACTTAGCATAGATAGAGCTGAAAAACAGAAATTAGAAAATGAACCTATTTTCCATAAAAAAACAGGCTCCTGGGAAACTTCCTATAAAGACTGTGCTAGTATGGGATAACTGGTAAGTAAGTGAGACTCATAATATAGGACTACTAATGAAGAAATATGTAAAAACATCATGGCACTTCCGCAAAGATCATAGTGTTCGCATGAATAAATCTGAGTGATATGAAAATCTTAATATACTTGAGGATAGAAATAACCCAGCTGTGCCCACAGGAAACAGAATGCCTGTGTAAGATCCATAGGCATGCTTATTAAGTTGGTAACATGTCTCTTCTTATTAGAGCTGGGACATTGGTCCTCTAGTTCTTGTTCCTATGATATAAACACAAACTGAAATTGAAAGAGGAGAGGAGGTTTTGAAAAAGAACGTCATACATAACTTATATTTTCATTACCAATTTGTAAATGAAGTGTTTTGGATATGAAAGCAAAATCTACTACTTTTTCAGAGACTATAAACCTTTTGTGTCCTTGACTGGTGCAGTGTTGGGCTCAGAGGCTCAGTAAGAAATGCTCTGAGAACCACTCTTATTCCATATGACACCAGTTAACTCCTTAGGGCAAAGGGGATAGAATATGACAGAAATCTTCAGGCCTTATCATCCCTCATTCTGTGCTTATTCTGAGAAACAATATGACAGCATCAAATATGGAACTAAGACAAGTCATAGGAGCCACACGCAGAGTGGTCACCTTGCTCGTATACATCCTCTGGTTCCATTTGGACTGATACTTCCCATAGTAGGAAGGGGAATGGAGTCTGTTCTAAGAAATACCTTTATCTTCACATTCTCCCACATTGTTTATGTGTGTTTTCTTTTTGCCTAGTACTGAAAAATGTCAAATCAAAACAAAGACTATTCTAAGTTAGTGTTCCACACAAACAAGTCATTACAGCGGTCATAGAGTTTCACGGTACTGACAACATATTCACGGGAGATTGTGCTGTGAGCTCCCTCTCTCCTTTCTGCATGAAATTTCACAGCAGTGAAACAATTTGTGCAGGACAAGGACTATTAATCATAGTTTTACAACTGAAGAGATAGGACTTGGCAATTGCCACATCAGGGATTAAAACTGAGTGCCTGAGAGTTTTAATTGGTGACAGTCCCTGAATCAAAGATGAAAAAATGTCATGACTAGAGACAGCTTGGAATAAGAAACAAGGGTATGCCTTTGAGTTTAGTTCATTTTTACTCTTGATTTAACTGCTGCCTAGATGGGAGAAAAAGGTGATTCACCTGAGCTCTAACAGTCATAGTTTTGTTCCCTATAAAGTGGGGGATGGTCAGGAAAAGGTATCAGGTAATATTTAAGAAGATACATGCTGATAAGCATGAGATAAAGTAGAAGTCAGCCCCTGATTAAGATGTTTATTAATACGATAATTAAAGAGAACCAGTACAACATTGGGAAGTATTATGAGCTAGATACAGAGGGACTCTAGCACTACAGGATTAGAGATTTGGAAGACTCTAAGTTAAAAGTAAAATATTTAATGACTAATATAATACGGTGATAACATCTCATTTGCCTCTCTGACACAGGAAACAACTTACTGCCTATGAATATAAGGCCACATAATAAGGTGTCTCTGTCTGAATGTTTTCACATAAAATTTCTAAGTAGATAGAAAAATATTGTTGGGCCACTCTTCCTTTTATCTATGATTTCAAATTTTATAATTTCTCTACTCGTGCCTATCATGCTGGAACCTAAACCCAGGGTGGCCTGCTTATAGCTAAGACTACAATTTGGAAATTATGAAGAATTGCTTAGTAGAATCACATAACTTTATTTCAAAGCAACATGTACTTTTCTAAAAGACTCCTGGTAGAATATGTTATTTTAGATACTTCTCTTTTTAATACAAAATAATTTGCAAAAAGTATATGCCTCAAAGTCTTTTGTGGTAAATTCTTAAATTGTATATTCATAAAAGTCCTAAGTACTTAAACTCCTAGAATATCTTTTTATAAACAATCATGCTAACCCAGAAATAAGACAGTAGAAAGAGCAGCTTGGTAACTATCAGTTGGGGGATGTTATCCCTAGAACCAATGTTGGAAAATTACACAAGACAGCCAGAAATAGTGTGGTTTGAGTGAAGTTCACTCAGATCCCCTTTTGGGTGTTACCTTCTGTATTTCATCAGAAGTAAATCTCTCACTTTCCAAACCATGATGTCTCTTGATTCAATTATGAACTGCAGTTCATTACATCAACATTTTCAAGGTAATTTCTGCCTAGAAGTAATGTCTGTCCCTGGGATTTCTGGTGTGCCCAACAAACATAGACAGAGTGTG
>JADRCD010213970.1:0-31324 GCA_019843815.1 Montemys delectorum
AAAAAAGAGGCTTGTCCTTGTTAGAGGACATGTGTCACTGTGGGGGTGGGCTTTGAGGTCTGCCAGTGTGCAAGCTCCACCCAGCGAAGATAATCTCCTCCTGGCTGCCTTCTGATGCAGTTCTCCAGCACCATGTCTGCCTGCACACTGCCATCCTTCCCACCATGGTGATAATGGACTACGTCTGAAACTGTAAAGCCACTCCAATTAAATGTTTGCCTCTACAAAGAGTTGCCTTGGTCATGGCGTTCTCTTCACATATAATAAAACCCAAACTAAGACACCTTATGACTTTTCCAGAAATCCTTACGTTTATTTTACCTCCTCTCTCCTTCGGTATTTATCTCCTTCCCAGGTCCCTAGTTAGAATCCCTGTCCCCATCAGATCATTTGTATCCTGCTATTCTCTTTATTGAGAATACATGGCCAGGAGCATGAGACCTCAATCTGCCACAAAGACCAGTGGGCACCTAAGGAATATTGAGAGTGGGAGAGATAGACTTCTTCACAGACGATCCCTCCATTGCTTATCCAGTAACAAATGGTCAGCCCTGAGAACATGCATCAAAGTAACATTACACAGACTGAGCAAGCTGTATGAGGGAAGCACCTGCCTCTGTTTCCCAAGTGCTGGCATGGCCACCACAGCCCAGCTAATAGAACTCCTTGTTATTGAAGAGGTCATAGGTACTTTCATGTTTTCTTTTGAAAGAAAAAAAAAGTTTCTGTGTACTCATGCCTTACAGTTAATTGTGATGACGATCACGAGAACACTTCTTTCCAAAGTTGCACTGTACTTAAATATGTCAAAAACTAAACAACTCAGGGTTGGCCTCTAGAAGTTTGAACCAACACAGGCTAACTGGATCTCCTTCATGAGGTTCATTACTCTGCCAGAGGCATTTGCAAGGACTCCCCACACACAAGGGGGCTAAGGCAGGAGGACCCCAAATCTGAAGTTTGCTGGAGTTACACAGATCCAGGTCACCATAGGCTACATAAGGAGAGCTGTCTCAAAACACAGAGACAAAACAGTATGAAGCAGGAGAAGAAGACTTGGGAGAAGGGGGAAGAAGGAAGAAGAGAGACAGAGAACAAGAAAGGGAAAAACTAAAGTTAGGCATAAAGCTCAATGGCTTTATGTACCAACAGGCCCCAGTCTCAATCAATGCTCAGCAACATTGGGGGGAGGAGAGGGGAAACAGACACCAAAAAAAAAAAAAGGAAAGAAAATGAATATTTCCTTGGATCCAAAAGTTTAGTTAAACATGAAGAGCACCTTGAAAGTCAGCACCTGGAAGACAGAAGTAGGTGGGTCCCTGAGAACTCAAGGCCAGCCTGGTTTACATAGTGAATTCCAGGCCAGTCGGGACTGTATCAAAAAGAAAACAAAGTAGAGAGGAAAAGAAGAGAGGCACTGGTTCTGAGACATAGGGGCAGTGCCATGGAGCAAGCAGAGAAACAATGTAGGAGCCGCGAGACAACACTGCAGAAGTGACGATGGTACTCACGGGAAACCACGGGTGAAACAAGGAGGAACAGCACTGATTCAACCAACTGCACATAAAAATACTTTTTAAAACATGAGTGAAGCTCTAGCTATGCAGGCATGAAGACTGGAGTTTTGACACCCCCCCTCAGCACCCCGTAAATGTCAGGTTGGGGGGGCACCTCTAATCCCAATGCTGGAAAGTTAAAGACAGTGAACCCCTTGAGCAAGCTGGCTAGTTAGATTAACTAAATAAGCAAGGTGTGGGTTCAAGTGTCAGACCATCTTCAGTAGAATAATATACTCAAACAATGACATCTAACTGAGGGGCAGACAAAATGACAATGGGAGAAAGGGAAGCAACAGAAAGGTCACTGAGTGAGAGGGAATTGGATTCAGTTCAGTCCAGCTCAGAGCAGTTCAGTTGAGTGCAGCCGGGGTCAGTTCAGAACAGAGCAGTTGAGTTCAGAGCAGCTCAGTTCATAAGTTCAGAGGCAGTCTTTCGCAGCACAGCAATTCAGTCAGAAGCCAAGCGAAGCCAATTTGAATCAGTCATCTTGGAGAGGAGTTTGAGCCAGAATAGCTGAGTAGAACCGACTAGCCAGAGTTCACAAACAGCCAGAAGGAGTGAACTTATTCAGCAGTAAGTCTCAGAGGCTAAGACATTCTAGGCCTAGGTTAGCAGACAGAGGCTGGAAACTGAAACCTTCAAGGTCAGGCTTACAGAAGATTAGACTGTACAGGAGCTAGAAGCTTCCAGGCCTGGGTCCAGGGATAATTAGATAGAAACGCTCTGGGCTCAGCCCAAGCCATATATTCTTATAGCTTGGGTACAGCTCTCTTCTCACCCCTTCCTCTGAGGAAATAAAAGCAATGATTACATTTACAGTGTGGCTTTAGCATTCTCTTCTTTACTGTTACATCAGTCTGCTATAAACCTTCTTGGCATTGTTACTTTCTCTGGGGATCACTCCTGATTTATACCTATAGTCTTCTCTTGCTAAGGTATCCTGAGTGTCTCATTAAAATCATGAACATATATCCACAACCAAGCACTGGATAGAGGTGGTCAGGGACTCTTATGGAATTGTTGGGGGACGAATTGAAGGCCCCAAAGGGGATAGGAACGTCACAGGAAGACCACTAGAGTCAACTAACCCAGCCCCCTGGGAGCTCTCAGAGACTGAGCCACCAACAAAAAATCATTTAGAGGCTGGACTGTGGCCTCCAGCACATATGTAGCAGATGTGCAGCTCAGTTTCCATGTGGCTTCCCCACAACAACTGGAGGAGGACAGGACTGTCCCTAAAGCTATAGTCTGACTGTGGAATCCATTCCCCAACAGAGCTGCCTTGTCTGGCC
The DNA here is from genome assembly GCA_019843815.1 of Montemys delectorum. Classification (NCBI taxonomy): domain Eukaryota; kingdom Metazoa; phylum Chordata; class Mammalia; order Rodentia; family Muridae; genus Montemys; species Montemys delectorum. The sequence continues at coordinate 2,852 of JADRCD010213970.1, forward strand.
TCAGTGGGAGAGGATGTGCTTAATTTTGCAGAGAGTGGATCTGCCAGGGCTGGGGGGTACCCATGGGCTGGACACACTCTCTCGGGAAAGGGGAGGGGGAAGGGGGAGAGACAACTATTATGAACTGGAAGAACACACTAATTGATGTCTAGTGCCAAATGGTCAGTCCTAAAAACATATATCCAAGTAACATCACACAGACTGAGCTAGTTATACTTAAGAATATATATATTTACACAAACACACATACACACATCACATACACACACACACACATATGTACACACACATACATAGATGCATACAGTAACAAGTGAAAAACACAGGCAGTGAATTTGAAGGTGAGTCAAGATGGGCATAGGAAAAGGTTTGGAAAGAGGAAAGGGAAGGGAGAAATGTTAAAATTATATCATAATTTCAATTTTTTAAAAAGAACTATGAGCTTATTTCAAAGTGGTTCGCCTCCCACTTCTTCAAGGTGCTATCAAGTCAAATGAAATAAACAATGCACATATTCATAAGAACACAGGAGCTGGAGCAACGGCTTACTGCTTAAGAAAACTGGCTGCTTTTCCCGAGGCCCTGAGTTGAGTCCCAGCATTCTCATGGGAGCTCACAACTATCTATAACTCCAGTCCTAGCAAGCCAATGTCCTTTTCTGGCCTCCATGGCAGGCACACACGTACTAACCAGAAGAACATGCATGCAAACACACACACAAGAAAAATAAAATGTAAGTAAATAAATAAATAAATAAATAAATAAATAAATGTAAATAAATTAAAAAATAGAAGTAGTAAAGTAAGAAGCCTGAAAGTGTATAATACCTAGCAGGTGAATACAGAAAATGCACATTCCAGTAACTGTTGATCTAAACTCAAGATAAATTGCCTTTTCTCTGGATTGACTAGCAGCTGACTAAAGTATGAGTCATCAAGAATCCAAATCTTCAAAACTACACATTGTAAAGCTCCTCACAGAGCAGTCCCTACTCTCTATAGAGGCAGAGACAGGAGAATTGCTGAAAGTTAAGGCCAGGATCTACATACCAAGTTTCAGGCTAGCCAGGGCCATGAAGAGAAGATGGTTTGAGCAAACATAAATTTCACAGGTTGAATTATCTAAGATTTAGATTTTTTAAAGTAAGTAAGTTCTGAATCTATCTGTTTGAACTGCCATAATAAGTACCAACAACTGCCTTAAACCACAACCACAAAATCTGTGTTCAACGTGAAGGTGTTGGTATATGGCTGATTCCTTCTGCAGAGCTACCCAACTCTCCTTGACTTATACTGGCTGTCTTCATCTCACATGACATCCTTCCCATGTCTGCCTGGGTCGGAGCTTCCCCCTTCTATAAAGAGCCACCCTATAGTAGGGTTACTCCATTCTTTCTAACTCCATCAACAATGACATCCTGTTTCCAGATGAGGTCTGTTACTCTGGTAACATGGGTTAAGACTTCAATAGATGAAGAGGGGTTAAGTTAGACAGATTCTACCCCTAATGGGACTCAGTTTAAATTAGCTTTACTTCTACTGTTTGAACACTGATTCCCTCTAATCCCAATACAAAGCCTTATGAAAATAAAATACAGACATAAATAAATTTGCTGCTGCTTTTAAATTAAGAATAGATTTTCCTCTTCACATTTCAACTCATGTTTTTGTTTCCTACATTGTTTAAATCTAATGCCTTTCCCAGAATGACTTTAGAAAAGCGTTTCAAGAGGTCAGAACACTGAGCACAGTAGCATGCCCCTGCAGTCCCTGATCCCAGGAAAACTAAGACAGAGGATTACTTGACCACAGCAGTTTGAAGCCAACATATGACAATACCAACTCAAAAGATAAATAAAATTTTAAATTATTTATAAAATAATGACAACATCTAAATAAAATCTGTAGCTTCTTTTATAAAACTTCCACTTCTTTGTTGTGTGGGTATCAAGCCTAGGCCTTTGAGCATGCAGGCAAGTGTTATTAATACCTCAGTACACCTGTAGTCCTGATATTTCCTTAAAGAAATAAAGTAACAACCTCTCAATCATGCTCCTATTGCTGTGAAGAGACCGATGACCAAAGCAGCTCTGATAGAAGAAAGCATTTAACTGGGGGCTTACTTACAATTGTAGAGGGTTAGCCCTTGTCATCACGGTAGAAGCACGGCAGCACCCACAGTGTTAGAGCAATAGCTAAGAGCCATATCCTGACATACCAACACACTAGCACATGCACACAGGGAGGGGGCTGGCAGGAGCCTCCCAGTGACACAATTCCTTTAACAAGAGCATACCTACTCCTACAAGGCCACACCTCCTAATCCTTCTAATCCTTCAAAAGCCACTCACTGATGACTAAGCATTCAAATATATGAGCCTATGGGGTCATTCTTACCCAAACCAATGTACACCATAGTTTTCTAGTCTGCCTTAAAAAAAATACTAAATTTGATTTGTCTAGCTACTCATTTAAATTAAAGGCATCCTTATTTCTATGACAAGTTTTAGGCTAGCCTATGTTACATAAGCCCCTTTCAAAAGAAAGAAAGAAAGAAAGAAAGAAAGAAAGAAAGAAAGAAAGAAAGAAAGAAAGAAAGAAGGGAGGGAGGGAGGGAGGGAGGGAGGGAGGGAGGGAGGGAAGATTCTCTCCAAACATGTCTAAAAGCTTTCCTCATTGAAGTAATTAATCATCTTTTCTACCTCCTTAAACCCAGCCCTATCCTTGGAAATCAGAAAATAAAACTTAGGGCCTTGCACATGCTACGCAAATACTGTACCACTGAGCCACATCCCAGTTCTACCTGTTATTTGAGAAGGAGAACTTCACTAAATCCTAGCATTACTTAACCTCGTCTGTACACTGGGAAACATTTTTAAACACCAAATAAGTACCAGATAATTCAGAGTATCTGGGGATATGGCCAGGACCTATAAATAAACTTGCCCAAGTGAGTCCAATTTGCACACAGAGTCTAGAACCACTCATATAAAAGAGTATTCGAAACTGCATTTGCCAACTCTTTCTCATGCAAGTCTCTAAATGACAGAAATCTAAACATATATTACAGGTCTTTTATTACTTGCAATTTGTACATAATTTTCATTTTGTTTGTGGCACAGAAACAAAGCAAGCCACGAACCCTGGGGACTAGAGAAGAAGGGTTTCCTGGAATCAAAAGTCTATCACATCAGTTTTTAAAGCATCTCCTTCTAAAAGTCTGCCTCAGACAGAGAGAAAAACTGACTTCCATAAGTTTCCTAACTTTACTGGAATTCTTAATAGCTCAAGAGGAAAGAAATATCATATACAGGTAAATCCTAGAGCATATGTTGAAAGCAAAATTTCAGCCAACATTATATACTAATACAAATCAAACCAAAGGCAGTTTCTTGCATTTCAACACTGTCCTCTGTAGTTTCCCTTGGTCATTGTTCATCGCGTAAGCTATGAACCAATACCATCAACCTAAAGGAGAAGTGAAGGAACCACTGGAGGCAGGACAGTATGCGTTTCTGCTAACCAGCTTGTCTAATTCTCTCACTAGAGCAGGCCCCGCAGTCCTAGATGGAGACTCAAAAACTACTGAATGCTACCTCAGTGCTGTCAAGCAAGTTTAAACTTTCAACAAGCCTTCAGATATTAAGAAATACAAGAGCACTCACAGAACTGGTTTGCCAAGTTTCCCTAACAGCAGTTCTCAATGTGTTCCATGGTGATTGTGAAACATCCTGCACAGCTCTCTAGAAAACAGCTCATAGCCAAAGAGCAAAACATTTTTCTTAAACAAAAAGCAGGGTGAAGTCTTTTAAAATTCCCTCAATGCAGAAACATTTTTTCAAAAACAAGTATATGATAAGCATGCTTTCAAGTAGTTAATATAGATTTGTACCAACACAGACAGAGATACATACACACACACACACACACACACACACACACACACGCACACGCACTTTACAGATCTTGAAAGAATAATTCTCAACTTCATTAAAAAAAAATCCAGAATGGCTAAAATGATCCTGAACAAACAAACAAACAAACTAAAAACTACATGATATTAATACAGAAACAGACAGGTGGATCAATAAAATGAATCAAAGACCCAAAAATAAACCCACACACCTACAGACACTTGAGTTTTGACAAAGAAGCCAAAACCACACAATGGAAAAAAGAGAACATCTTCAACAAATGGTGATGGTCTAACTTGATGTCTGCATTTTAAAAGAATGCAAATAGATCCCTATTTATCATCCTTCATGAATTCAAGTCCAAATGGATCAAAGACCTCAACATAAAATCAGACACACTTAATCTAATAAAACAGAAAGTGGGGAATAGCCTTGAACCTGTTGGTAAGCAGACAACTTTCTGAACAGAATACCAACGGCTCAGGCACTAAGGTTAAGAATTAATAAATGGGACCTCATGAAACTGAAAAGATTATGTAAGTTAAAGGACACTATCATCAGGACAAAATGTCAGGCGATAGATTAGGAAAAGATCTTCCCTAACCCTACATCCAACAGAAGGTGAATATCCAAAAGAATTCAAGGAGTTACAATAATACAAATGACCCAATTAAAAAATGGGGTACAGAGATAAACAGAAAATTCTCAACAGAAAAACTTCAAATGGCTGAGAAGGATTTAAAGAAATGTTCAACATCCTAAGTCATCAGGAAAATGTAAGTCAAAACAACTCTGAGATTCCACCTTACACCCTTCAGAATAGCTAAGATCAAAAACTCAAAGGACAGCCCATGCTGGTGAGGATGTGGAGCAAAGGGAACACTCCTCCACTGCTGGTGGGAGTGCACGCTTGTACAACCACTCTGGAAATCGATTTGGTGGTTTCTCAGAAAATTGGGAATAGTTCTACTTCAAGCCCCAGCTATATCATTCCTGGTCATATCCCAAAGATGTCCAACCACCCCTCAAGGACACGTGCTCAACTATGTTCGTATAAGCTTTATTCATAATAGCCAGAAATTAGAAACAATCTAGATGTCTCTCAATTGAAGAACGGATACAGAAAATGTGGTATATCTACACAATGGAATACTATCCAGCCTTAAAAACAGTGACATCATGAATTTCACAGGCAAATGGATGGAGCTAGAAAATATCAAGTGAGGTAACCCAAACCCAAAAGGACATGCATGGTATGTACTCACTTGTAAGTGAATATTAGCCATAAAGAACAGTATAATCAACAGACCCAAAGAAGCCAACTAACAGGGAGAGCACAAGGGAAGATGGTTGAATCTTTCTCAGAAAATAATATCAAACAAAATAGATATCGGAGGTCTATGGGAGGAAGGAACTGGATGGAAGAGGGGATGGGGAAAGGGGAGAAGAAGGGTAGAGGAGGATCATATGTAAGGAGAGCAGGGGAGACAGAAGGGAGGTCAGCTAGGGGACAGGAGCAATCTCTTGGGTGTGCCAGAGACCTGGGATGGGAAGAGGCCTCAGACAGTCTAAGAGCTGACTCTAGCTGAAATTCCTAGCAGTGAGGGATATGGATCCTGAAGTGACCACTTCCTTTAGCCAAGCAGGACTCCCAGTGGAAGGATAAGGACAGTAACCCACCCATAAAGCCTTTGACCCAAAATGTATCCTGCCTACAAGATGTACAGGGACAAAGACACAACAGACTTTAAGGGAATAGCCAACCAATAACTGCTCCAAACTGAGACCCATCCCATGGCAAAGGACCAATCCCCTACACTATTAATGATACGCCTAGTATAACTTTCTTCTGAGAGGCTCCACCCAGCAACCAATGGAAAGAGGTGCAGAGATTCACACCCAAACAGTAGACAGAGCTTGGGGAGTCTTTCGAGATAGCCGGAAGAAAGACTGGGAAACCCGAAGAGGACAGGGACTCTACAGGACCAACAGATTCAACTAACCTGAACCATTGGGGGCTTCCAGACACTGAATCACCAACCAAAGAGTAAGCATGGGCTGGCCCTAGGCCCCCTGCAAATATGTAGCAGATGGGCAGCTTGGTTTTCATGAGGGTCAAGCAAATGGAGCAGGGGCTATCCTTGAGCTTGTTGCCTATATGCCTGTGGTTTCTGCACCCATAAATGGGCAGCCTTATGTCTCAGTGGGAGAGAATGTACCTAGTCCCGCAGCAGCTCGAGGTGCAGAGTGGTGGAGTATAGGTTTGACACCCAGAGTGGGGCTTCCCCTTCTGAAGGGAATGGGGGAGTACTTATGTGAAGGAGAACTGGGAGGAAAAGAAGGACTGATATTGTAAAGTGAATAAATAAATAAATTTAATTTAAAAATGGAAAAAAGGAAGAAAAAGAAAATTTATCATTGTAAAAATCCCCTCAATGCAGAAACTTAAAAACAAGTGTAAGGCAAGCATGTTTTCAAGTAGGCAAGATGTGTGTGTACAAGACAGACAGACAGACACAGGCACGGGCACGCGTGTTCATGTGTGTGCGCACACACCACCCTGACAATGCTGGTGCCTCACTTCTCCCATCATCTTCAAAAGAATTCTGAACACAGACCATTTTAACACAAGTTCCTGTGCCCCGTGTATAAATCAGACTGGGCTCAGACCAAGCTTTCAACCTCCAAAGATCTGAAAACCTCAGATTTGTTCCTGAAATGACTTCCTTCACCTCTGATTTTGAAAAAAAACAAATGCTTAGAACATTATCCTATCATAACATGCTCTGACAGTATTTGGCCATGCACCAATTGTATTACAAACTACATGTGAGAAGGTGATGCAGCGGTAAATACTCAGACACACTTGGAAGAAAAACAATTTGTCTGTGTGTTCAAACTAGCCAGGCTCTCTAAGTTTAATTTTCTGTATCTGTTAAGAAAAATATATGTGAGACCATCTTTGAAAATTATTGTACGAATTAAATAATATGGAGTTAAATAACTTTTAAAATTGTAAGACATGTAGGAAGTACGCAAGAAAACAAACTGATGAAGATGTTCAGTATTTTACCTAAATAGAAACAGGATCCTTGGTTTCTGTTTTTCTTATGTTGCTTTTTGGGACTTAGGGGCTGGGCCTCTTGTATATTTGACAAGCATTCTACTACTGAGCTATACTCCTAGCTAAATAAACTGAGGGGGGGGGGCATGCACTGAGTTGGTCTTGAACTCAACTGTGATCTTCATAACTGCACCTGTCAGATTCTGGGATTGCAGGCATACACTGATGAAATATGCAATCTCAAAAACTGGCCTAGGGCCAGGGAGATGGCTCAATGGGAAAGAGTCTCTGCCACCAAGTCTGACAGCCTGAGTTTGATCCTCAGGACCCATAGAGTCAAAAGAGAGAACCAATTCCTACAAAATGTCCTTTGACCTCCATATCTGCACCAAGGTGCATATGTGCTAAATAGCTAGGTAGGTAGAGGGTGGTAGGAGGGTGGGTAGGTAGATAGATAGGCTAGGTAAGATAGATCGATTAGATAGGCAGATGGTAGGTAGGTAGGTAGGTAGGTAGAAAAGAGAAAGAGATAAGACAGATAGACAATGCATAAGTAGATACACAATGGATAGATAGATGAGTATAAAGAAAAATTTGCTTATATAATTTTTAACTGATTGGATGGCCTTTCATTGATTTCCTTTGTTTGTATGTGTGCACATGCCCCCCTCCATGTGTGCACGTATGTGTGTATGTACATACATGTATGTGTGTGTATATTAAGGCCAAAAGTTAACTTTGGGTGTTTCTCCTTAGACGCTATCCCACCTTGTCATTGTTCCTGTTGTGTTTTGTTTTTTAGTGAAAATAAACTCAAGCACATCAAGTAATAGATACATCCAAAGGTGTAAACAGCTTCAGTCATTCCTGCTCAAAGGCTGTATGTCTCTGCACACTATTCCCCCTTCAACCTCTGCTGAGACTCTTCACTCAAAAAGTTTTCCCTAATTATATGGGAAGGACATCAAGATACTAGGGGCTCTGCTGACACTCAAGAGAAAAATGGTTGTGACCTCCAAGGTGCTAAAGGTCAGAGACAGCAATGCCCGCTCTTAGTATTGTAAACAAGGTGTCTATTTAGAGCCAGTTGATTCTGCACATGTGACTCTGAACAGTTTGCCAGACTTGAATATCACTGTTATGTTCATGCTGTAAAAAATGACTTAAGAAACTCTGAATGGAAGCATATAGCTATCTCCTGAGAGGCTCTGACAATACTTGACCAACACAGATGTACAGGCTCACAGCCATTCATTGAACTGAGTACATGGTCCCCAGTGAAGGAGTTAGAGAAAGATTCTATGGAGCTGAAGGGTTTGCAGCCCATTAGGACGAACAACAATTACTAACTAGTACCCTCAGAGCTCCCAGGGACTCAACCACCAATCAAGGACTACTATACAGGGTGGGACTGAATGTTCTGGCAGCATGTGTATAGTAGAGGATCGCAAATTCAATCATCTATAGGAGGAAAGGACCTCGGCCTTGTGAAGGTTTTGTGCCCCAGTGTAGGGGAATGCCAGGGCCAATAAATGGGAGAGGGTGGGGTGGCAGGCATGGGGAGGGGGAGGCAAAAGGGGTTTGTTCTTGTTGTTTTTGTTTTTTGGAGGGGAACTTGGGAAAGGAGAAATTTACATGTAAATAAAAAAAATAATAAAAAAATAATAAAAAAAAAAAAAAAAAGGAAGAGTTGCCTCTTCCCAATGTAAAAAAAAAAAAAAAAGAAAAAAAAAAAAGAAAAGAAACTCTGAATGGAAACTGTTTAAAATAATTCATGAAAGTTAGGTTATTGGAGTCTATTCATGTTATGTATGTGAGGATTATTCAATGGTAATTTACTCTATTTCTTTTGTTGCCACTTAGGAATTTTCATTTTAAGCAAAATATTTAGTCTAGATTCCTACAATTCTAAAAACATAACTCAAAGTAGTAGCCCAGATCCTGTATCAGATCCACATAGCCCTTGCACCATCCCGTTTAGCACTTAACAGACATATAATCAAACAAGTCAAGTGCAGAATTGTCAAGCTTACTAAGGAAACAGGTGAGCAACTATTAGAACAAATTATCCCCTAATAGCTAGTCTCAAAGAATGTGCATAAATCAGAATTGGAATCCAAGCATATATTAAACATAATGTTGAAGGGTAGTGATTCTGGGTCCCTTTTCATTCTTGGCTATAAAGTCTATTATAAGTGAAAAATTCTCAGTAACATGTTATAAAGTTATACTACAGAAAATCAAGAGGCTGAGCTATCTCTACATCCCCCTCTAGGCTCCATCTCTGAAAGCAGTTTAAAATGATGCTTTTAACAAAAATCATGGTGAAAGCAGCTGCCATGCTAAGGACTCTGCAAGGTGTGGTAGTTTGAATGGGAATGGCCCTAAGTTTGAATGCTTGGTCATAAGGAGTGGCACTTTTAGGAGGTGTGGCCTTGTTAAAGAAAGTGTGTCTCTGGGCTGTGGTGGTGTATGCCTTTAATCCTAGCACTTGGGAGGCAGAGGCTGGTGGATTTCTGAGTTCGAGACCAGCCTGGTCTACAGAGTGAGTTCCAGGACAGCCAGGGCTACACAGAGAAACCCTGTCTCAAAAAACCAAAAAGAAAAGAAAAAAAAGAAAGTGTGTCACTGTGGGAACGGGTCTTATATGCTGATGTGTGGCACACAGTCTCCTTCTGCTACATGCAGATCAAGATACAGAACTCTCAGCTCCTTCTCCAGCACCATGTCTGCCTGCATGCTCCCATATTTCCTGCCATGATAACAACGGACTAAACTTATGAAACTGTAAGCCATCCACAATTAAATGTTGTCCTTTATAAGAGTGGCCATGGTCATGGTGTCTCTTCACCTAACTAAGATAGATGGCTAACATCACTGGAGCTCCACAATACCATGCCGTGTTGCCGGCACTCCCTAGCCAAGCTGCCCAGAAGCAGCAGCCCTAAGATCTAAATCCAGACAACATGACCCCACCTTGCTCAGTCAGCAAGCCTGGCCGCACAAAGTGCAAGTCTAGGCTTCTCAGTTGAATTATCACTGTAATCAGGTTCATCCCAGCTAAAGCTTGGGTTTTAAGATGTATAGATGGCTATATTCATCATGAACCCTGTATTTAGAACCACAGCAAACTGAGTTCATTTTCTATCTGCTGGCTCTAGTAGTGGGGGCGCTTCTAAAGACACTTGCCTTTGCACAGCACCATCACAATCCAAAGGTCTAAGCAGACTGTCTTTTCTCTAGACCTACCCAGATAACATTGGAATTTCCATTGTAATTCCCTATGAAGTTGTTTAAACAGTCTAATCTTATTGGCTTTCTTGCCACCAAGAAGTGACACTATTTGAAAGGATTAGGGATGTGGCCTTGTTAGAGGAAGTGTGTCACTGGAAGTGAGCTCTGAGGTTTCCAAAAGCCCAAGTTAGGCCCAATGGCTTTCTCTTCCTGTTGCCTGCCAATTCGGATGCAGAACTCTCTGCTACGTCTCTAGAACCATGTCTGTCTGCACATCATCATACCTCCAACCATGATAATGGATTAAACCTCTAAAGCTGTAGGCAAGCCCCAACTAAATGCTTTCTTTTCTAAGAGTTGCCACAGTCATGGTATCTCCTCACAGCAACAGTACACTATCTAAGACAACACACAATTGTATTACAACAACAAGTAATGAAAACAGAGGTGTGAATTTGAAAAAGGGGTTTTTTTTGTCTTTTTTTTTTAAGTCAGGATAAATTGTTAATTAGGCCATGCATCTCTCAAAAGTAAGGCTCACTAAGGATCCTCTTTTTTTTTTTTCATGAATGAACACGCTTATTAAAGGCTATAGCCCTAAGTTTAGTTCCCAGTACAAGAGAAGAACAAATGGGGAAAGGGATCCAACCATAAAAAGAATATGTTATGATTCCATTTATATAAAATGCCCACACTATGCAAATATGCAAGGACAGAAAGCAAATTAGTGGTTTCCTAGGCTAAAAGTGGGTAGAAATAGTAAACCAACCTTTGAAGTGGAAATTAGCTCATCCTACTCCAAATCTATAAAATGACAATGAAATCAATACAACATTGCCACCATATAAAAATAGTTCAGTTATACAATAAATAATAAGTTCAAATTTTATGTCTGACGTAGGGTAATTCAAACAACGATTCAGTTTTAGGACAGAAATCCATTTTCAAACTTTTACTTTTTAATAAAAGTAGAGAGTAAAACTACCACCGTGGAAGAAGGAGAGTTATCAGATCACTGTAGCACCTCCCACGTAAAAAGTGAGCTTCAGATGAGTGAGGAGCTAAAGGTGTGAAACATACTAGGTGAAAAGGCAGAAACTAAGGGGAAAAAAGCTCAAACTTAATAATATTAGCTCATAGTATTGATAAACTTTAACTGAACTTTTGAAACTTCACATATGACATATATAATTAAAAACTGCGGGGCTGGTGAGATGGCTCCGCAGGTAAGAGCACTGACTGCCCTTCCGAAGGTCCCAAGTTCACATCCCAGCAACCACATGGTGGCTCACAACCACCCGTGATGAGATCTGATGCCCTCTTCTGGTATGTCTGAAGACAGCTACAGTGTACTTATGTATAATAATATATAATAATAATCATCTTTAAAAAAAAATCGCAAATAGACTAGGAGGAATGTCAAAAGAAAAGACAATTTACCCAGTCCTAGTCATAAAATAGATTACTTAGAAGTCAATGGTTATAATATATCTGCATTATAAAGAAGTATTGGTCAATAGGACACAAAGTAACTCAAGTTCAAGTGATCAATAAACAAAATTTTAAAACAATATGCTACTCACTACTAGTAGTTACAGAAATGTAAATTAAAATAGTAAAACTATTTATCTATGTAGACCAGGCTGGCCTCAAACTCACAGGGCTCCACCTGCCTCCTCCTCTTGAGTGCTGGGATTAAAGGCTACTACACCCAGCTACTACACCCATCAGGGATGCCAGCTTAGTGATTTTTCAGATGGCCTCCACAGCTGGAGAGAGAGAGACAGACAGACAGACAGACAGACATGCTGTATGCCCTGACAGGATGGTCGTCGGTCAACACAGCTCTGCCCTAGAAGTGGTTCTCAGAGCTCTGTAAGCATCAACTCACTCACCCCTCACACCACTCCTCCAGGTTAGCTCCTTTCCTTTTCATTTTTACCATGCAGATGAGGAAACCAGTACACAAAGGATTAAGTAATTTGCAAAGATCTCAGCAGTAAATTAAGCAGTTGCTAGTTATCATCAACCCATGCATTCTTTCAGTATCTCAGTTCTTACCCATCACTGCCACACTAAGTAAATTACTGGTAATGGTCATAGTTACAGACTAGTAGGGTAAATAATATCCCACTCAAATATAGAAAAGCACTACTACAGAACCTACACACACCATTTTACACACTTTTTTGTTTTGGTTTGGTTTTTGGTTTTTGGGATTTTTTTTCGAGACAGGGTTTCTCTGTGTAGCCCTGGATATCCTGGAACTCACTCTGTAGACCAGGCTGGCCTCGAACTCAGAAATCCGCCTGCCTCCTGCCTCCCAAGTGCTGGGATTAAAGGTGTGCGCCACCATCGCCCTTTTTGTTTTTGTTTTTGTTTTTAAGATAGGGTCTCGAGCTGGTGTCAAAGGCATTTTGTAACAGTGGCTGGTGCTAAACTCCTCCTAATCCTCCTGCCTCAGCCATCTGAGTGGTGGGATTACAGATATAAGCTGCTACATCTGACATACTTTATGCATTTTTGTAGTATGTGATTTTAAGCTGGCAGGTCACTACTTTCATGTAAAAATACAAATTAAACTACGCCAGTTATGGCATCACAAGCCAACAATCCTAATCCCAGTCAGCACTCGGAAGATGAGTGCGTGCGGAAAGATCTTAAATCCAAGGCCAGCATGGCTACAGAAGATCTTATCTCAGAAGTAATGAATACAAACGAAAACGAAATCAAACAAGGAGGCAGAGCCACGGTTTAAATAGTTTGATGATACGAGCAATGGATACCCCTGAACCCAAACCCAGCTAGAACAGCCCGCAAGTACACATTACTGAAAGTCAAACTCCTCCTCGGGTTAAAATCACAGTTTGGAGCAAACTACTTAACTACTTTATGTCTCAGTTTCCTCATCAAAAATTAAAGCTATCAGCATTTATTTCATAGCATTTATTTTATAATATATAAAGTATTTAAGTGTATAAAGAAAGGAAAAGAAAAAAGGGCAAAAAAAAAAAAAGGAACAAGAGAAGGATAAAAGAGAAAGAAAAAAAAAAAAGAAAGCAGTCGCCAAGTGTGGGTCCTATATCTGAAGTCCCAGCATTCAGGAAGTGGAGCAGGGAAACCAGGAACTGAAAGCTGTCTTCAGCTATATGAGATCACATCTCAAAAACCTAGAAAGTGAGCCAGGCGTGTGGGGAACGCCTTTAATCCCAGCACTTGGGAGGCAGAAGCAGGCGGATCTCTGAATTTGAGCTCAGCCTGGTCTCCATAGGGAGTTCTAGAAAAGTCAGGGCCACACAGTGAGACCTTTTCTCAAAAAAATTGAATCCTTTACTCTCAGCACTTGGAAAGCTGATATTTGTGAATCTGAGGACAGCCTGGGCTCCATAAGGAGTTTTAGGCCAGCCAGAAGTCCACAGTGAGACCCTGTCTCAGAAAAAATAAACAAGTAAACAAAACAACAAATAAATATCAGAGCAGGAGGTGAGTCAAACTATTAGCACCCTCCCCAAAGACATAAAAGGAAAAAAAAACTAAAATAAATTAAGTACATCCAATATAGCAGTAAGTGTGCACACACTGTTTTGCAATACACCTTTCTGTCTACGTATACACACGTGAACTGGTCAGAGTGTGAGAACCAGTGCACTAGAGCAGGAGCTCGGGTGAGCAGACCAGTGCTCTGTCCTCTGAAGCTACTGCCTCTGGGCCTCAGCACAGCCCACCACAGCTAGCCTGGGACCTTTTATCTAGAAAGCAGGTAGGCAGCACACTCTTTTTTCAAGATTTAGTGTGTGCACAAACATCCTGTCTCAAAACAATTCAAAAATACTCTCTCTCCTCAAAGTGTCTCCTCTATTGTCTCGAGATTAAATCCCAATCAATATTAATATGCTTTCAGGTGTTCATTTTCCCCAGGTGAATTTCATCTTGACTTTAAGGATAGTTAGTCCCAAATTCTTACCTTTTGTAGGTATATTTATAAACTCTGTATTGTATCATTTCAGTACACAATACAAAACAGCTATGAAACTACAATGTCCTGCCAAAACTGAGAATCAATTTTATTCTTTGTAGTAACTGTTTCTGGAATAAGGCAGATATCGGAACTGATCTACTTAAGGTTTTAGGAGCAAGCTTATTTCAGTGTCTAAATCAGCCCTCTTCCGCATACTTAAAACCAAGTGCTTCTCAAAAGCCTCTGAGCAAAGGAATTCTCTCGACACATCAATTCCCACACCACAGCTCACGGCCCTTGCAGAGCCTGTCTTAATTATGACGTGTAGCCCTTTCACACTGCGGGAGGATCAGAGGCTCAGAGTTAATTAAGGTTAAACCCTTTACCTCCGTATCTCTTGAGACCTTACTTATGTGAAGGCAGTAAGCAACATATCATATATATATTCAATATACATATTGAAGTCCTAGCGAGTCCTAGGTTCAATTTCCCTACTGATGACAAATCAAGCTCTGGAAGAGTCAGAAAATTTCCTGGGGGGAGGGGTGGGCCATAGTCTTTGGACTGTAAAGTGTGTGAGGTGGCCAAAACTGTTTAATCTCCTTGAAAAAAACAGTTCATAACTAAAAGGTTAATTATAGACATCGGTTATGTTCTCTAGAACTGCTTAAAATAATTAAAGAAATATTACTAAGGATAGTTACTATTTGGTCTAATTTTACGGAACACCAAGACTAACCCCAAATACTACTTCCTTGTTACCACATCAAAACAAACAGTAACATTTACAAGTAGGGAACCAATTGGTACCTAAACTATTTAATTTCTAAATTTTTATTTTAGAATGCTGTACCGTCTTCTAAAGCAAATACTCTGACGACTCCTAAGCAGTGTATGAAGGCCCAGCCTCTCTGACTCACCTGCTGCTCATCCTCCATGACGTTACTTGCAAATTCAAACACTAGGTCGTTCTGTTGGACAACAGCAGCCATAGTAAAGCATTCCCCTTAGATCCACATGAGAAAAGTCCCAAGCAGCTTCAAGTCTGGAGCAGCAGGTAGGGTGCAGTGCAGTCTAGGGAAAGCCTCCCAGGCACAGCTGTCAAGTTACTGCCCGCAAGATGAAGACAAGATGCTCTTCAGCGAACGGAGTACTTCAGATTTGCTTGGTGCACTGGCATTCTAAGCGAGCAGGCACTTTTTCTGAAATCATTCACTTGGACTTCTTGTCCCTGAAAAACAAAGGCTCAGGTTAGTGGTGAAAAGGCAATACCCTGGCTAAAATGTAACAACTGACAGACAGCACGCATCTCCAATGTCATTGTTACTCTTAAGGAAAATCAGCATGGCTGGTACACACAGGGGGTTGGTTTCCAAGATAAACTTTCTTTGAAGACCTCATTCCTAAGATTAAATCTCCCCTCATTATTTTTTTCCTTCTTCCCCAAGGTCTACTTGAGCTAAAATACTGATTGGGGCGGGGTGGGGAGGGGAGGGGAGGGATGTTCCAGTAATAATTAAATAGGAAATTTTAAATCCCAGCAGAGGATATATAAACAATTTCATTCTTCTCACTGGCCCAGCTAATCACCTACATGCACAGGAACTACTACTCTCTCTAAATTTCCTAACAGACCCATTCGTCCTTAAGAGCAACGTGAAGCGCCATACCCTTCATATACACCTATATGAAGACACTTAAAGGTTGTAAATGCTGTTTGACAAGCTTTTAAGAGTGAGCAGAAATTAAAGCCTACTTCTCTGTCCCCGAAAGAGCCCAGGGCGAGAAAAAAACACTAGACCAAGCCTGTCTTCAGGTCCTTCCTTTTGAAAGTACTGAAATGTAGCCTTATCGCTAACACAAGCAACAGGAAGGAAGTTGTACTTGACCACGTCACGGCAAGTTAGAACATGCAAAGGGCCACACTTCACAATAGTAGAAAAACAAATGCAACTTAGGAGGAAAAACAACCTCACGGTGCTCTGAAAATGACTGCCAAACACATTTGTATATTAGTGTTTTTAAAAAGTAATGCTACTACTAGCAAAGTTAATATGGGTGTTTATTACAATTGTATTAAATATTAAGTGTTTATGGCCATAAATGTGACATGAAAAGTTAAGATTTTAAAAGTCATGGTTTTTTTAAAAATCTAGTTATTTGAAACATCTTTTATAATATTGATATAAATATTTCAAAAAGACAACAACTTGAAGTAAAGAATGGTGACTAATCCTAAAAATTGTAAAGACACGAGTTTGGGAATGCAGAGCCACGGTGAGTCAGTTTCCTGGAAGAGCTAGCCAGCTCAGGCACACTATTTCAGTCAAGCCAATTCCCTGTATACTCCAAGTTTTAGAGATCAACATAGATCACTCTAATTTCCATAATGGGAAATCAAAATTAAATAAGGGTTAGGAATTCAAGTCAGATTTTTACTCACTAAACTCAGTTTCAAGCCAGTGGTGCTTAATTCTGACCTAGCCCACTCTTTTTAACAGAGATTTAAGCATACCACTAAGAAATTACTTTAACAGTCTGGTCATGTTTGGAGCCTAGAGTGGACAAATATGTATATATGTATGTTTGTGTTAATTGAGCTCAGATGTATCAACACAGATGTATACTTGACCTGGCATAAACATTCCTTATTTTTGCCCTCACATTATGACATAGCCCCATTCCCCCATATAGCCCTGCCTTCTGCCCTTCCCCTCACCAGCACATCTTTGTTCTTGTCTACTTTCTTTCCATTATTCTGGTTCCTGGAACGTCCTCTCCCACCTCTCAATCTTATCTTCCCATTCGTCAATGTTTAAGTCACTCTTTTTTTTTTTGGAAAAGGGACTCATTTAGGCCAGATAGCCTCAAACTGGCTAGGTAGCCAAGAGTAACTTTGAACTCTTGATCCTCTTCCCTCTGCCTTCCAAGTTCCTTCATAAAGTCTTCCAATTTCACGGCTAAACCCATAAGGATTTTCCCCTTCAAAATCACAGCACTTCCTACCTATCCTACCAACTCAGCACTAATCACACGGTGTTTTACAGCGCTGCTCGCTCACTTAATTCAACTGAATAAATGATTCAGCACTTGTCTGAAAACCAGTATGTAGGAATCAGAAATACATAGGGCAAAACCTTTCCTGGGGAAAGAACGAGAGTTTTTAATTTTCTTCTCTACCCACCAAACCTGGTGCCCGTGCTAATGATAAGAAGGTTTATGTTAATGACAAATAATATTTTAAACATCTACCTCTAAATATTCAAGCTATTGCTACATATACTCTTTGTTTAGCAATGAAGTAATTTTGATAAAGAGGAAATTACTATCATCTTCAAACCCTAGAGCAAGAAAATGCAATGGAATTGAGGGATGTTTGTGATGCAAGGGTTGTTCTGTAAAAGGTTAGGTTCAAGGGTGCCCTGAGACTGGGCTTTCTTACAGACAGACAACCTGAGGGAAGAGTGGCCTGTCTAAAGTTACAAAGTTGCTTTTTCTTAGCAGTGTCTCCACAGTGCTACTGTGCTTTACCAACTGCCCTTGGGAAACTTTAAAAGTAATGACAAGCAATGAAAATAGCCTGACCCCACACCCCATGACTGACAACCTATAAAAATAACCCAAAATGACTGCCCAAATCACCCTCACCCAGCCGCATGGGTAGGAAAAGATAACTGAGCGCTGACACAGTTTCAGTTCACATGTATAGGGAGCTCACCAACCCAAAACACAAGAAAAGCATGTTCCTTGGTTTAATTAGGCCTTGGACACTCTGTGCCTTCTCCTAGTCACCCTCTCTCCAGTTTAGGTATCCTGTGGCTCTAGTGTGGTTCTTGAGGGGAAAACAAAAACCAAAGGCCTTTCTGATTCTTAAACCAAAGTACCTCCCTTGCATGTCAAGGGTACTGGAATAACATAGCTCAGCTGTATTCACTTCATTTAGTCACAGACAAGACGGATACCTACATGAGTGATTCAATTTTTCATTAAATTAGCAGAGGTACCCAGATCTCAGGATCTATAAGCACAACACAGCTATCATTAGCGTCTCATTTCCTAAATCAAAACTCAATCACTATAAAACACATAGTCTTGCTTTTAAATTTACCCAGACCTTTGTACTATTACACAGTTTAAATCACAGACTTACGTAAATGTTTCCATCATATTTAAGGGGGAACTCCAGTTTCTGTTGTGGTGGTGGTTTTTGTTGTTGTTTGGGGGGTTTTGGGTTTTTGGTTATTTTCCGAATCCAGCCAGTACACTATCAATCAAGTCCATCTCAAGAAGCTCTGAGTCCTTCTGTCTAAGATGGCCAAGTAGGTCACGATGCTTCCCTAAAGTCATTCCTATACATGAAAAGACATGGGCATCCAGACAGAAAACAAGGGCATCTGAGGTACCCTAAGACAACTTAAGATCCTCATAGATTTTAAGCTTGTTTAATAATAGACATGGTGGCCCAAGCCTGTAATTGAAGGCAGGAATTTGGGGCCAGCCTGGGCTATATAGCCAGCTCTTGCCTAAAACAGTCAAACAAACAATAATAGCAAACCTGTTTAAATTTACCCATTAATGAGCCATATACTCAGGAAGATAGCTGCTGTGACAGTTCTCAAACACATGTTTCCGCCACACTATAAAGTAACAAGGAGGAAGAAGGAGAAAGCTCCTCATCTACCAGTCACATGCCGGCACCTTACTTACACATTTTAGAGAAGTAAGCCAGTTTTGGGCATCCAAACAATTCCCAGACTACCTCAAATGCCTTTTTCCTTTGGAGAACTACAGCACAGAAATGCTTAGAATTAAGATTCTCATCACCAATCTTCACGCTCGAGGTAAAGTCATAAAACAAAACAATTCTGATGAACTCTAACCTCTGACAACTCGGGCTCTGCCTCCGAGGTGCAACCTGAGCAAGGTTTCCACACACTTAACATAAGCCTCTAGTGCTCTCATTCTGTTAGATGAGCATCATAAATGGCAGCAACATCTGGAGCTGTGAAGAGCATCTGTGGGGTACTTGTGCCTGGGACTGGGACTGCAGGTCAGCCGCAGAACACTTGCCTAGAAAGATACCCGCTTCAGTCTCCACCTCTGCTTAAAGAGAAACCCAATACATGTGCAGAATGCCTGGTACATAAACCAAACTCAATAAACATTAGCTTAATTATAGCTCTGAGTATAATGGGCAAAATATGCAACAGGTGCTCGTTTGGTTCTAATTAGTTCTTAAGTCTCATTTCTATAACCATGGAGAGTCTTTCACCAGAGCTACTGGTAAGACTCCAACACCACGCACGGCCCATTAGCAACAAAACCTAAGCTGACTCCAGTGCTTTGCATTTTGGTATCCTTTTGATAAATGCAGTTGTGTAGAAAGATTAGGGTTTTAAAACTACTTCTGAGGCTCCGTGATGAAGAGCATTGCTGCTCTTGTAAAGGAACTAGGCTCAATCTCAGCACCCACATGGTGGCTTACAACCATCTCTAACTCCAGTCCAGGAAATGGGACGCCCTCATGCAGGCAAAACACCATTCACAGAAAATAAATATTATTTTAAAAATTTCACTTAACAGAGTCCAGTTAGGACCCTGTCCCAAACACAAAACATTGTTTCATATTAATGGCTATAACAACTCAATTCAAATTATTTTGAATTATAAGTATAATATAAATTATTATATTTAAATTTAATTTAAATTATTTATAGCATAATAAATTTGTATTATAAGTATAATAAATACTTATAAAGTATTTCAAATATAAAAAGGCATGAATTGAAACTTGCAAAAATTAATCCTTCTTTGAATATAAAGCATAAAATATAGGATTTGAGAACCATTTCAGACAAAAAATATGAAATATCCATTAAGATTTTACATTAAAACTGGTATTAATTTTATATTGCATTTGTCAGTTTTCAACAATATGTAGTAGAGGCAAACATAACACTCCATAAAAATATTGAATCCCATTTCCTTTCCCTCAAATATTCCCTCCCTTTCAGAACCTTATCCTAAATAAAATACTTAATACATCAAGATTTTTTTAGCTAGATGGTGAGGGCACTCTCCTTTAATTGTAGCACTTGGGATTAGTATTAATATTTTTTTGGAGATGACTATAGTCCAAACATAAATCCTGCATTAGATGTAAGGCTCTAGTGATCTCTGCGGAAAACAATAAATACAGAGGCAGTTAAACAAACAAGCTTTTAGACTAGATCATTCTAGCTCAAAAAGGTAAACGGTATCAGCAGGGAGGAAAGGGATAACTAAGTGGGAGCCAATTATTGAGATGACGCTGGGTTTCTGTACCCAGCTCTACAGCAAACGCCTCAACAGGAAGTGCTCTTACACCAAGTAGCAGCTAATGAAGACACTTTCACAAAATCACCCTCAAGAATTCAAGAAAAACAAGGCTATTTGGAAAAATACTATTAGCAGAAAAGCATCAGAAATTAAAGAATACAACATGAAAAAAAGAGAGGCTCCACTAGAACTAAAAACTAGAAACCAGAAGCAGTAGACGCGCCGCTCGCAATGACTGCAGTTTTTGTGTGGTGGACCACAATTGGGCTTTTTTTCTAATGTTTTTCATTGTTTTAGAATGCTAAGCAACAGAAATGAAATCAAGTCCATGGTTATCAAAATAGACGGCACAATGGTCTGCCCATTATTAATCTAAACATTTTGTAGAATTACAGGATTTAGAATTGGGGAAAAAAAAAAACCACCTAGGAATAACTGAGGACTACACATTTCATTGAAAAGGTAAGGTATTTGGGGCTATAAGCAACTTGACTTGCCTAAGGACACAGCCAATAAGCAGCAAAGAGAGGCCAAGTCTCCTGTGGCCCTCCCTCTATCTTTACTAGTAGGACTTCATTCACGTTTTTATCAGCAGAGTATCAGGGGCTAGGGAAACAGCTCAGTGCACAAGGTCTTGAGTTTAGACCTCAGCACCATCAAAACCAAGCATCTGTTGCCAAGCATGTTCCCACACTCTGGTACACTTATTAGTTGAAATGTCTCAAGAAGCAATTTTATGCATCCTCTTGATACTTGGAATCCATCACTTCTAACCATATATACAGTTGGAGCGAGGCGAAGGTTTGAGGAGGTCTCCTTCGTAGCTTTAAGCCTTAGCTGGCTATTACTGTGCATCCCAAGTCTACCATATCACATTCTTTACAGCTTCACTCAGCCTTAAAATAGTGGAATAAAAAATAATAATAAAATAAAAATTAAAATATGTATGCCTTTTATACAGCTACCATAACTTAATAACATTAAAATATCTTCTAATGTTTACTGATGTTCACAGTTCAAGTATAGTATCGCTGCCAGCGTTTAAATTGACAGATCTATGAATATGGGAACAGAAGAGAAGACTTAGGGGTTAAGAGTGCTTGCTGCTCTTGCAGAGGACCTGGGTTTAGTTGCCAGCACCCACACAGCAGCTCACCATTGCCTGTAATAACAGTTTCTGGGAATTCAATGCCTTCTTCTGGCCTCTGTGGGTTCCAGGCACACATGTGATTCACATATATCCAAAAGAATACACATGAAATATAAAATATATAAATCTTTAAAAAGAAAAATAAATGTTAACATGGGAGGAAACCCACACCACAATTACCATTATGCCATTAGAATTAAATTTCTCCAAATAAGAACAATATTAGTCTACTACTAGCTACCACAGGAAGGAAGGAAAAGACAGTCATTTTATTTAAATTTGTTTTAGATTTTTTTTCTGTGCTTATGCATGTTTTGCCTGAATATATGTCTGTGTGCCCCATGTATGCCCGGGTCCTGGTGAAGGTCAGAAGAAGGCATCAGATTTCCTGGGACTGAAAGGATGGGGCTCATGTGTCACAATGTGGGTGTTGGGAACTAAACTTGAGTTCTCTGCAAGAGCATCAGTGTTCTCAATCACTGAGCCATCCCACGTGCCATAGACAACAATTTGAAAAGAAACTTCACTATAAAGACCTAAGCCACTTGGGAGGCAGAGGCAGGAAGATTTCTGAGTTCGAGGCCAGCCTGGTCTACAGAGTGAGTTCTAGGACAGCCAGGGCTATACAGAGAAACCCTGTCTTGAAAAAAACAAAAACAAACAAACAAACAAACAAAAAGAAATGTGTTAAAGATCTAAGCCATGTACCATAATCACAAAATGGGGAGGGAGCACAAGTTAATATTCAAAGTAAACATCATTTCTCACTGCATTCAGGACTTTCATAATTTAATTTTAGAAATACCAGATATGGTGGCAGAGAGGTCTTTTTAATTCAGCACTTGAGAAGAAGAGGCAATCAGATTTAAGAGTAGCTTCTGGCTAGCCAAGGCTACATAGTAAGACCCTATCTCAAAAAAGCTAAACAAACAGACAATAAAATGCTTGGGGCTGGAGAGACTGGGGAGAGTTGCAAATGCTCACTGATATTCTACAAGGACCAATATACACTTCCAGGCAGAAAGTGGCAAACTCATACACAAACACACAAATCAAAATTTCTTTAAAATAAAATGCTTAAAAGCAAGACATGGTTGTTATTCATCTGTAATCTCACATTTGGAAAGTAGAGGCAAAAGAATATTTTCTAGCCTAGCTTAGACCACATGAGACCCCCAAAAATAAAAAAAAATAAAAAATAATAATAAACTTGATATTTTAATCTTTTTTAAAAAATGAGCCTTCTGATTTTTTCAAATTCTGTAGTTAAGAGTTGTTTCTTAGTTTTATTCATTAATTTTTTTTCTAAGTTTCTGCAATTCATACCATACCACATACATGTCCACCCGCTTAGTTTGTTTTCTAACATAGCCCAGGCTGCCCTAGAACTCCGGGTCCTTCTTATCCTTTGCATCTACCACAAAATGCTGACACTCCAGGTGTACACAATCACATTTGCCTCCCACATCTTTTAAGTAGCTAGCTATTCAGTATAGCTACTTAGTACTAGGCATTTGTCAACTTAAATAAACTGTCTTCGAATTAGGTATTATTTAATTAAAAAAGGAGAACACTAGACATTCTTAAATTGAAAGACAGCACAGGGGAGTGGTAATCACAACTTTATCAAAACTGCTTTGACTTTCATATAAATAAAGCCCAAATGGTGGCACTGAATCAAAAGCCCCAGGCATGGTTCTGGAGCAGCTGAAGCAGGACTTTTCCCAACCAAACTCACCTTAGCTTCAACTGTGTTAACTTTAGAAACCCATCAGGATAACCGAACCAATCAGGCTAACAGAGAACAGTCCCGGAGAACAGTCCCAGGCCTCTGAGGGAGGCTGCAATCACTCCCCACACCTGAAATTCCAGTTCTTTCGCATACTTCTCCACCTTCCACTATTGGCCACTCAGCTCACCTGGTGTCAGGTTACCTTCAGTCGGCATTTGTTGCACCTGAAAAACCAACAGACCTCATAGCTAGGCCTGTTACTACCTGTGGTCTCAGGATTAGCCCTCTCTGAACATGTTCTGAAAACATGAGAATTTAAAACTAAGAATTTAAAACCATAATGATCATAAATTTAGTCATGAAAAAATTTAATTTATTTCTCAAAAAGGCTTAGTTATCATCAAAATATTAATTTATGCCTTACTATGCAAATTATCTGTCTACAGAAACTTTCTTCTATCCAGTACCCAAAACCTGAACATAAACATGCTAAAAAGAAAAAAAAAAAAAAAAAAAACCACCGTTATCAGTAAAACCTGTTCAGGCAACTAAACATTTTTCTCTGCAATAAACAAGAATTAACCTGCAAGAAATCTGCTTCATTTCTGGGGCTGTTTATTCCTCTGGTTAATATTTTCGTCTTAGGAAAACCAAGCTCTACCACCATGGTTCGACTCTCATCACCAGGGCTTTTGGCACTGACTGCATGAGGAAAGGCAGGGATGCGCTTAACTCCAGGGCAACGCCGTTCTATAGACTGAGGCGGGATGCTTATTGAGACCCTGTCTTTAAATCAATTGAGGGGTGACTCGGTCAAATAAGTTCAGTCTCCAGTGCCTACACATGTGGTTGTATCTGCATGTAATGCTGGTGCGGAGGCAACAGATGTGGAGCAGATCCTGGACCTGCTGCCCAGACAGTTAACCTAATTGAGCTCCAGGCCAATGAAAGACTCTGTCTTATGGCTAGGGATCCTTAAAACCAGCCACATGGCTAATGGGCATCTCAGCTTCTAAACTGAATGAAAATAAAACACTAACAACACAAAGACCTAAGAGACAGGAGGCAGGAAAGCAGAAGGCATGGGATAGAAGTGTAAGATGAGTGCTTAAAAAGCAGGTGTGACTATTTCCTTTTCATAAGTCTCAAAAACAAACTTCACTGTAAGTAATCTGAAGGTAAGAGACATATATGGGCTATGTGTTTAGGACTTTCATATTTTAAAATATAAGGGCATAAATTTTAAATCATTTAAATCTGTTTCAACTACATTAATTAAAGCTCAGCTCCCTAAATTGTAGTGGGTCCAGTGACAGAATGTGAGGGTCATAGGACAAGATTTCTTCTCTGTCTCTGTCTGTTTTGGAAACAAGGTCTCAGTGTGTAGCCCCTGCTGACCTTGAATTTGATATGCAGCCCCTGCTGGCCTTGAACTCAAAGATCACCTCCCTCTGCCTCCAGAGCACTGAGATTCAAAGCGTTCACTACCACTATGGGGAATAAAAGGGTTCCTGTATATACAGGGAGAAAAGTCTAATTCAACATTAAATGTATAATGAATCTGAGGTGTTTGTGGAAGCACACATCCATATAGCCTCATGTGACTTCACTGTAGCTTTGGTCCAGAACACAGAGCATGCCTACTTTGCACTGTGCATGTCACTGCACTATGCAATGCTGGGAGTGCTGTCTGAAACCTCAGTTCAGACTCCAGACTACTGTATGTCACAAACTGCAGTGGATTTTACTATATATGTTTTCTGTTCCTACAGAAACAGTTTTGACAATGGAAAATGAGTTTTAGGATTTTCCTATCATCATTGTTTGATACCTGAATATCAACTTAATACATATTGGATTTGGTTGTTTTAGAATGTTTTGATTTTTTAAATTGTCACTTGTGTTTACGAGTTGTGTGTCATTGAGAAAAAATGTTCAGTGAGGTCAAGGGGATTGGTCAGTAATTAAACTTGCTATCATGCCTGTGTTAACTTTTAATACCTGAAACCTAAAGGTGGGTGAATTAACTCCTGAAAATGGTCTTCAGGCCTCTACATATAAGCCATGGCATGAACATACACACACAGGGACATGGAAACACACACACACACACACACACAATTTTTTTTTTAGTTTTGGATTAAGACAAAATTTCCAACAATTTTGGAAATAGCTCCAAATATACTTTTCCCATTTTTTTTGTACCATGTATTTATTTGAAGCAACATTCTCAGTTTTGTTAATAATAAAAACAAAATATCAATCAACTCTGAAAATGTCAAAGATGTTTTAGTACCACAATACCAAATAATTCAGCTATGGTTTAATTACTGTATGTGAAAAATAAACAAGTAACCCTCTTTAGCATGTAAATGTGTTTGTTTTTAATAAATGATAAAATCATACACATACGAAGGAATTGTTAGATTCAATTTCTTTATATTCAGAGCATCTCTCTGTCTCTGTCTCTCTTCAGGACTAGTTTCTATCTCTAGAGAGCAGCCAAGATCAATAGCAACAGTCTACAATGTACCACATACATGACCATCGGCTTGGTTTTGTTTGTGTCTTGGAGACAATGTTTTCCTCCATAGCCCAGGCTGCCCTGGAACTCAGGCTCCTTCTTATCCTTTGCATCTGCCTCTGATGTGAAGTGAACAACTATGCAGGAACTGGTTCTCCCCTTCCACCACTGTGGGCACTGTGGACTCAAGCTCTGGTTGGTAAGCTTGGCAGCAAGAACCTCTACTCACTGAACCTTATAAAATACTGCCTCCTGATTCACCATCAGTAAACATCTGCTCTGAACACCTATATTACATATGTAAAAATCTCTCATGAGAAAGGTAGCCATGTGTAGGAAAGCTCAAAGAAACCCTATAGTCCATCAGGGACACTATATTTTCTCCGATGGGAAATATACTTCTTTGATGTCTATCTAGAGCTAATCCAAAAGATCTCAAGAATCTATATAGGTTCAAGGTACCTCTACTATTAATGGATTCAATGGTAAACCATTCAAGAATATCTGCTAAATTTACTGTGGAAAAGAATGAATATCGTGCCTCGTCTTTGATCCATGAAGTTTACAGTGTGGTTCAGGAAATAAGACAAGACAGCTAAACCCCAGAAGGCAGCATCTAATGGTTAATCAAGGTCCACGGTGCATCTTTTCAGCCAGTCCAGGGGTTTCCAAATAGGGTTCTAACAACAGACAGTGGTCCCTGTGCTCAAAAAAAAAAAAAAAAAAAAAAAAATCAATGACAGTCCCAGTAATCTGGAACTACTGTTCAAAATGACAGGAACAGCTGTGCCAAATGCTGCACTTCAGCAGTGCCATTATCTCTGCCTTCCTGGTGCTGGAATTACAGATGTGTACTACCATTCCTCTGTTTCCTCCCTTCTCATCCTCAGCCACAGAACAAAACCACAGTCCATCCGTTGTTCAATGTTTGTTTGTTTGTTTGTTTGTTCTACACCCTGAGCACTTTACCATGTGTGTTGAGAGTGTCTGCCATCAGGGAAGAGGAGAAAGGTAAGGCAGAGGTACAAGGAGAAAATAATGACCACATAATCAGTTCTTGTCTCACAAATAAGCCAGGTACACTGGTACATGCCACTGAAGCAGGTCAGCCTACGCTGTACATTTAGACCTTATCCCCAATAACTTCAAAACAAAACAAAAGCTATGGGTGGCAATGGCTTGTCATCCCAGCTCTTCAGCAGCCTGGCAAGGAGCCGGAGAGCTTAGGCTTGGGCTACGATGTGAGGTCAGGGCCAGCCTGGCAACCTGCAGAGTTAGACTTGCTCTCAAATTTGTTTAAAAAAAAATAAAAAATACAAAAATTTTAAAAGAGGTTTGGCCGGGGCAATGGTGGCGCATGCCTTTAATCTCAGCATTTGGGAGGCAGAGGCAGGCGGATTTCTGAGTTCGAGGCCTGCCTGGTCTACAGAGTGAGTTCCAGGACAGCCAGGGCTATACAGAGAAACCCTGTCTCGAAAAACAAAAAAAAAAAGGTTTGGTTTTTCCAGCAGAGTACTTGCTCAATGTGTGAGGCCCATTATTACCCCAAAATTCACAAACTAATTAAATAATGTTTTTTTTTGTTAAAGATTTATTTATTTATTATATATAAGTACACTGTACACTAGAAGAGGGTGGCATGGGTGGTTGTGAGCCACCATGTGGTTGCTGGGATTTGAACTCATGACCTTCTGAAGAGCAGTCAGTGCTCTTACCCGCTGAGCCATCTCACCAGCCCTAAATAATGTTTTAACATGGAAAATTACAAAGTTTTCTTCTCCCTCTCCCTCCTCCACCCTCCACCCCAGACAGGGTCTCATTGTTTAGGCTGGTTTTAAGATTAAAAGTGTGTGCGGCCATGACCAGCCACAAATTTTAAAAACATGACTCTATTACATTCATTGTACCTGCTATTCAACTAAACATCAACCTTCATCCACTTGACTACCAGGGGAAAAAAAAGTGTGTGTGTGTGTGTGTGTGTGTGTGTGTGTGTGTGTGTGTGTGTGTGTATACTAGTTGCACCTATGTTCTCAACTTGGATTAAGTATTTTGAATAGATGACACTCGGCTATGAAATAAAGCAAGGTGATATGCATGACAGATTCAAACTTCATTGCCACTTAATACAGTTTGCTACCAGCAGCATTCAGGAAGCCTGGGACACAGAGAGCTGCGCACTCGGCCTAGCATGGGCAAAAGCCAGACCTCGATTCCCAGCTCCACGAGAAAAGGGCAAATGGGAAGGAAGTGAAGAAAAGCAGAAGAGAGACATACTCACTCTATTTCAGGGAGATATTAGAAGTGATATTCATGGGGAAATGGTTATTTTGACCAAGTAAAATTACATTCAAGCCTAGCTCTTTATTAGAGGCATTTTTCTACTTTGTGGGTTTGTTTTTCTTAGAAAGTCCAATTATTCAATGTTGGGGGAAGGCCATGTACACATGTGTGCAGCTGTGCATGTACAGGCTCTATCACACTCTGCCCATTCCCCTGAAACAGTGGTTCACATTGAACCAAGATACTATGCTAACACCCAGGAAGAGACTGGACTTGAATTCTTAATTCTCCTGTCTC